>JAHZNP010001470.1:0-19471 GCA_020615345.1 Triops cancriformis
TAAGCTGACGGCCTTGATCAACATACACGTTTCACGTCTGAAGAACGCGATCCTCTCGCTTTAAGGCCCCGGAATACCGACCTGGGATTATGGGCGAATAACATAGGCCATGTTAAGTTGTTTTCAGGTGGTAACTCAAAAACCTTGTCCGATACGAATTCGGGTCTCACCAGTAAATTTAGAAAAAATATGTCAAGAATAAAGCACTCCAATACTTTTCCGTTTTTCTACAGTTTAAAATATACGTAAAGTATTTTTAAATGAAAACTAAAAGTTGTTTTCTAGCTATTTATCACCTGAAAACAACTTCGCATAGCTCATGGAATTCGCCCAGAAGTAAAGGTCGGTGTATCGGGGCATTAAGCAATAGGGCTGAAAACGGTTCGACTCGACTCGACTCATCTGCTTCCAAACCGAGTCGAGTCGAAGTCGGTCTTTGTCGAGTCGAGTGGAAGTCGGACGTTGCCTGAGTCGAGTCGAGTCGGAGTCGGTCACTGCCGAGTCGAGTCGAGTCGAGTCGGTGCTTACATAGGGTAGAGGAGAAAGCTTTGCGTGCAACTACGAAAGTACATTACATAGAGTGATAATAGATTAGTCAGTTCTGTCAATCCCTTTTAATTTGACGGAAAATGTAAGACGTAGCCTTTCACCTTATCACTTGTTTACTGCTTTCACCGTGAACTCCATAGTTTCCACAGAAAGAGAGATCGAATCCGGTGAAAATGACTTTCAACTTTTAAGACGACCCAAGCTGGTTCTGTTAAACCGAGCCGAGTCGAAGTCCGTGGTTGTCGAGTCGAGTCGAAGTCGAACGTTGCCGAGTCGAGTCGAGTCGAAGTCGATCGGTGCTGAGTCGAGTCGAGTCGGAGTCGATCATTTTCGAGTTGAGTCGACATCGATTCGACTCGGATCGACTCGGTTCGACTCGAGCCGAACCGATTTTCAGCCCTATTAAGCAACTCTACCATAAATAGTCGATTTCCACTGAGCTCCTGGCATTTCTTAAGCTTAACATCACAAAGAAACTACATGTCATCATTAAAAGGGCAAAGAGCAGACGAACTAATTATAATGACACGATTCGTTAAAAAGAAGGTGAAAACTCGGCCCATCTCCTTCGGCTAAACTTAGCTTAAAACTAGTTAT
Source organism: Triops cancriformis (assembly GCA_020615345.1). Lineage (NCBI taxonomy): Eukaryota > Metazoa > Arthropoda > Branchiopoda > Notostraca > Triopsidae > Triops > Triops cancriformis. The sequence continues at coordinate 1,147 of JAHZNP010001470.1, forward strand.
TTCCTTCTGTCTAGTCGGAAGTAGGACAAAGAAGGACGATAGATTTCTTTTCCTTCCTAGATACTTCCTTTTGCACACTTTAGGACACTAGGATCTCAGTGGTAATTAGCCCTTACTGTTACGTATACTGTACCTGCCACTTTTAAATTGAACCAAGTCGTAAGTTTAGGGAGTTTACTAATCTTTTCTTTCTCCTTTTCAGCTTTCTTTCTTTTCTGCGCCCCGCTTAAAGCATTACGCTTCATTTTCGGGTAAAAAGAAACTTAAGCTACGAGAAAAACTTGCTGAAATTGAGTTTGTTGAAGAGCAGAGAAAACCAAGACGGCTGAAGCTGTTTGAGAATCAAAACAATGGGGCTAGTTCTTACGCAGTCCTACAGTGCGGCGCTACGGTCATTGAAAAAACTTACCTCTAAGTTGCATACTGCGGCAGTCTCTATGGTAGTACCATACGTGTAAGTCAAAACAAATTTCGAGTTTCCCCGTTTTAGCGCGTTTTTATTTAGTATTAATACATGCTGGAAGTCAAATTTTGATTACTTTAAATTCTGCATTAACAATGGAATATAAGATTTATTTATGACAAGCCGGTAGGATGGGCCCCTAGACTCGTGGGGCCCTGGGCCATGGCCCATTTGGCCCATGCGGAAAGACGGCCCTGCTAATAGGTCACGTATGCCGTATGCTAGGCTGCCAAGGAATGATTTGCCTTAGACAGTCCGGAAATCTCTTTTGTGGTTGTGTTTCCTTGGTGATTTTGTGACCTACTTGATTTTTAATACATTTGGCTTCCCCAGACTTACACTTTCTCTTTCTTTGGAAGATTCTCTTGACGTCAATACAACGTTAACCCATAATTTACATGGTGTAGAAATAAAGATTTTTCTCATTGATAATAAAGCATTGGTTTAAGTCACATGGCTTCCCTCTTTTTGTGAACTGTTTGGTTTCTTACACTTTTGCTACACAATCAGTTGTGGTTTAGCACATAGCTATTGAATAAAGGAAAATGCCGCCTATGTGCATCGTAAAAAAATGTGACAGTAAATACAGTCAGGATCCTCAGGTAAGCGATATTACCTTTCACAGGCTGCCTAAATTAAATCTTACATTCCGTGCTTGGCTGAGTGCTTTAAACTGGCAGGAAGACTGGGAACCAAAACCGAGTGATTCTCATCATAGAATTTACTCCAAACATTTCACAAACGACAGTTTTATATACGGAACAAAAACTCGTCGTCTTAAACGAGGTATGGTTCCCAGCGTATCTGAACAGTCTGAAGTTACCCCAAAAGATTTTATACCAATTGGCAGAAAAATCTTAAAGAATTCCATAGCTTGCACTTCAGATGAGACTTGCATAATACCTGCAGTTCAATGTAATATGGAGGTAGCTGGCAATTTACGCGATAATGTAAGCCAGCATGTTTCACAATCAGAGCAAGCTTGCGCTACTCCATCTAATGGTGGACGGTTGGATAATACACCGAAACGCTTAATAAATAAACCCCTTAGCTCCAAAGTAAGAAAGAAGCTCAAATTTATTGGACTCGATCGATCAAAAAAAGTAAATTACTTGAAAAGAGAACTGATACACTCACAAGAGTTCAGCAGAAAAGATTATTAGCGCGATTGATCGTTTACGAGAATAAGAATGAAACAAAAGTGAAACAAATTCAGAAGCTTAGAACGAGAAGCCAGAGAGCTGCCTCTAAATTGAACATTTTAGAAAATATGGTCGAGCAATTGAGATCAGAAGGCTTATCGGAAACTGGAGCAGAAGCTGTTAACAGGTGTTTGTCAGGAACATTTGCTGGTACGTTAGTAACCGAATTACTTAACAAAGGTAAGAAAGGTCTAAAGAATACTTTTTCTGATGACCTTAAAGTTTTTGCTACTACTCTGCGTTTTCATTCTCCAAGAGCATATAAGTATGTAAGATCAAAGCTAATGAATATTTTGCCACATTCTAAGACCATCACACGTTGGTACAGAAGTTTCGATGGCCCACCAGGTTTTAGTTACCACGCAGTATGCGTATTGAAGGCGAAGAAGAATGAACACCCGATTAAATCTTTGTACTCCTCTTTGATGGTTGACGAGATGCATATTCGTAACCACATTGAATATGATTACGTCAAACAAAGATTCATAGGTAGAGTAGACATGGGAGACCACAACGATGACGACAGTTTGCCAGAAGCTCGTAAAGCTCTGGTATTTATGATTTCATGCCTGAATGAGGGATGGAAGCTCCCGATAGGGTATTTTTCAACTGCAGGACTTAGTGCGGAAGACAAAAAAAATCTCGTTTTCAGATCACTACTGTTGCTTGATGACCACGGTGTCGATGTAGTTTCACTGACATTCGATGGTACTCAAACCAACTGGTCAATGGCAAAGAAGTAAGGGGCATTTTTGGATCATACGTATCGTGCTTCATACTTCAAGCACCCATCGGATTCCGGCAAAAGGGTGTATATCTTTCATGATGCATGACAAAAGCTCAAATTGGTTCGAAACGATTTTTTTACAAGAAGAAACTTTACACTGGTAGTGGCATTAATGAAATTAAGTGGGAGTACATTGAGACTCTAAATGAAATGAAAAAACGTGAAGGTCTCGTGTCAGCTAACAGACTCAAAGATCCTCATGTTAACTTTCACAAACAAAAATGATACTAAAATTAGCCGCTCAGCTCCTTAGCCGGTCCGTGAGTAATAACATAAAATATTGTCGGGTGAACAATGTTGACGGTTTTAGTGAATCAGCTCAAACAGATTATTTTCTTCTTGCAATTAATGATCTCTTCGATATTCTCGATTCGTATAACACCAATGCTATGTTCTTCAAAGGACCTTTACGACATACAAATTCCACCCATATTCTAGGTCGCTTGAAAGGAATAGAAACGTTGCTTCAAGGTTTGTATGTTCGTGATTCGCCACAGAAAGAAGCAGTTAATGTTCTAAATAGCTGTCGTAAAACTGGGTTTTTGGGCTTCCTAATTTGTATTCAGAGTTTACGTGGCCTTTATGACTACCTTACAGAAAGTAAAAAAATTGGGTCTCTGCTAACTTATGCATTAAGTCAGGATCTTTTGGAAATGTTTTTCGGCGTTATTAGCAGTAAAGGCGGTTTTAATGACAAACCAACTGCAACGCAGTTCGCAACTACTTACGCCAGGCTTCTTGTACGTAATGAAATCAAAGCAGTTAATACTGGAAATTGTGTTTCACAAGGACATATTGCATTCCTCTTTGATCTGGCCAAAAAAATGCGTAAAGAAGCAAAAAGCAGGATTTAATGGTTAGCAACCCATTGCAAGAAACACGTATTGCAGCATCTCTGCTAGAAGAATTACCAGACCATGAGTATTTACAGTTTTCAGACAGAGATTGCTCCAGTATATTTACTGAAGACGTAATCTCCTACATTGGAGGGTTTGTAGCAAAAAAACCTTAAAGTTGAAAACTTTGTCATGCGTAGAGTGTCGCGGTTTTGTTCTGAGCGACGAACCTTCCAAGGAAAGTTCAAAAGATCTCATCTCAATTAAAAGTTACATAAGCGATACAGTAGGTCTTCATAGACCTAGAGCTTTGGTACACTACTTGTGTCGTTTATGTGAGCGCTCATACGGAATACTGTTGGCCTCGTCAAACGGAATACCTGCAGTAGAAGGGTTAGAGACAGAGATAATTAGAACTGTGTTTGAAAATCATTGGAAAGCAGACGGAGTCTTTAAGATTATTGTTGAGCACGACTTCAATTTTGCAGACAACGAAAAGCATGGTCCATATTTCATTAAAACTGTAGTTAGGATATATTTGAAGACTAGGCTGTGCCATTACGCTAGAACCAGAAACAGCCAAAAGAAAGCTGGCACCTTGCGTCAGGTAAACAAGAAATGTACTATATTCAATGGAAATTGATAATGACAAAATCTTATCTTACTTCATCGCTTCAAATTTAAAATTGCTTCGCAGTTATTAATGTTCCGTTTGTAACCCTTTACAATCCGAAAAAATCGGGAGTTTACACTCCTATCCTATTGTCTCTTTTGAAGACCCATTTTAGCAGTAAAGCCTAAGATGTACTATACAATTTAAAACGTACACTTGGTGACTTTATCGCTTTAAATTGGTCGTACGCACACGCATTGCTAAATTTGAAAGGAAAATAACATCATCCGAAGTCTGAAATCACTACTACAGACTATGGAACAATTGAAGCGACTAAATGATGCCTTTTTTGCGGAGCAGAGATGAAGTACACTTTTCAGGTTCAGGCCATTAGAGGCGCTGGTAAGAATAATAACATGACGGTTTCTTTTCGCATTTGTCGCACACGTGGGCTGTTATGTTGAGGCTTAATTTGTTAATTAGGTATATGTACGCCATTTAGCATGTAGTACGCATATACTACGATTATGGGCATGATACCCTTAACATGGTATAGCCCTGGTAGCCATTATTTGCTTTAAAGCTTGAGTAGTGGGGAGCAAGCCTGCTCCACAATAGGCAACTTTTACCCATTTTTCATTCTTGCTAATGTTTTACCTAGCTTTAGAAACTCTTTCAACTGAAGGAAAAAAACCTGTGTATTCACGAGCATAGTAAATGTTTATTTCGACTTGAATCATGAGGGAGAACTATTACAATGCAGTTGACGTAAAAAAGATATAGTTGTCATCATATGCAAAAAATACTGAGGCAAACAATTGTGGTCATTACATGTAATATGTATAAAGTATCAAAAATGGGTCGCGGGTCGCGGGTCAATGGTTCTGGAACCATTGCATTTGGCCCCTCCTTTTCGGTTCTATTTTCGCGCACAGACTTTTACACAGGCATGTTCCATCAGTATACTCTGTGGCTTCTATATTAGGAAACGGTTCTGCGTGAGCCCTTTTGCGGGGGGGGGGGGGTCACGTTGAGCAGCGACGACTTTTGTGTTCACAATTTTCCTTGCGTACGCCTCACAGTATTTGGAAGCTGGCAGGTTACTCTCGAAAGGTTTGTCACAGGCATCGCCAGAGATGCCGATCGCTCGATCGCTCGTTTTTGGCACAGGCATCGCCAGAGATGCCGATCGCTCGAATATCGGCGAGCGGGCTCGCTCGCTGCTCGCGAGTTTTTGAAAAGAGCGCGCTCGCTCTCGCGGACTATAAAAAAATTAATTGCTTAAAATAATTTTCTTATTAATTTTCCAGAAAATTTTATTAGTGCAATTTTTATCAAATAAAAATGAGGTGGAGTATTCTTTTTCAATTGTTGCTCATTCCTTTGTGCTGCTCACCATGTCTTACGTAGTTGGCAGAACGTTTCATGATTAATTAATTGTAACCGTCCTTATAGCCTACTTTCCGTAACTGCGTTTCCGCTGTTTTCTTGAAGACCGAAAATCATGGACATCTGAAACATTATTAAAACAATTACAGTTACATTTATATTAAAAACTCAACTTCCTTTGCATTGGAATGCTTTATTTAGTAAATTTGTTGGAATTCCCTTTCCTTCTCGGGCCCACTAACGGGATGACTAGCAATCACATTGCTGAAATCTTTAATGATCACTAGGATCTCAAGAAACTTTCCAAAATAAACATATATGCAAGGAATAATATGCGATTGCGAAACCTTAATTTCCTCAACCGGAAAAAGTACTGCACATAAAAATCCAATACAAGTGCAAACAAGACCAACAGTGAAAATTAGCAATCATATACAGTTGGAGTTGGAGTAGCCATCTTTCAATACGGTCAGGAGCCTGGACTAAGGGTTTATTGAGTAACGTGACTAGGGGTTTATGGTCTGTGACGACCTTGAAACTCTTTCCTGCCAGGTACAAATGATAATGAAGAATTGCCCAGGTTATGGCTAGAGCTTCTCTCTCAGTTTGGGAATAGCGTGATTCCACATCGGTCAGTCTGCGGCTTGCAAATGCTACAAGAGTTTTTTTACCATATTTGGAGACTTGGACTAGGATTGCTCCAAGTCCTTTGGGACTAGCGTCGACAATGAGAGCTGTTGGCTTGTCAACGTTATAATACGCCAGGGTTGTGGCAGTGCGTAGGCGTTTCTTTAACTCTTGAAATGCTGCTTCCTCTTGTTTTCCCCATACCCAAGGCTTGTCTTGATGTGTCAGCTTGCGTAATGGTTCGGCTATGGACGCTGCATCTTTGATGAACCGACTGCAAAACTTGATCATGCCCAAGAAGCTTGCGACTTCTTCAGCACTTTGAGGCTGCGGTGCTTCGTTAATTGCTCTGATTTGTCTTCGTCCGGAGCGAGACCTTCAGTGCTGAACTACAATCCGTAAAAAATAAGTTGACTCTTCCCGAACTCGCATTCTTTGAAGTTGAGGGTTAGATTTTTCTTGGACAGTCTGCGAAGGACTTCTTTTAGATTCCTGTCATGCTCAGCTTTTGTCCGGCAGGTGACTAAAATGTCGTCACTTTGGTTTATTACGCCCGGTATTCCGCTGATAACTTGCCTGACTATGTCGTCAAAAATTTCTGACGCACAGTTAATTCCAAAATTAAGGCGTTTGCAGCGGAATAGGCCTCGATGTGTTGCAAAGGTGGTGACGAATCGTGACTCGGGGTCTAGTTCAAGTTGGTGATACCCCTGGTTCATGTCGAGCTTCGAAAATAATTTGGCACAGTTGAGATCGACTATTAGATCTTCCACAGTTGGAATGACGTGCCTGAGCGGAGGATTGCCTTGTTAGGAGCTCTCATATCCACACACACTGTACTTCCCCGGTTGTTTCGGTTTGGGAATGATTATGCATGGGGACACCCATGGCGTTGGACCATCGAGGACTGGCTCGATGATGTCACTCTCTCGGAGTCGCTCAAGTTCTTCGGACATTGCTTTACGTAAGTGGAAGCCTACTCTTCGATGTTTACGGGTCACTGCGGGTATCGAGTAATCGATGTACAACTTCACTTGATGTCCTCCTAACTTTCCGAGTCCACCAAATAGCTTTGGGGAATCCTGCTTGAGGTGAGCGTACCCATCATTAGTGGAGACGGCGTTGTTGAAAATTATCAGGCCCAAATCTTCTGAAAATTTTGCGACTAAGGATGCATTCGGCTTCGTCGTCATTGCTTACGTAGACTTTGGTTCACGCGGATGCATGCTTTGATGTGAGTGTAGTTGTGCACGTTCCCAATATGCCGATCCTTCTCTGTCCATACTCGGTGACCTCATTTTCAACTGGGTCCAGAGGTGGGGCGTTGTGTAGCTTTCCATATGCTTCTTCGCTGAGGAGGGTGCATGTCGAGCCTGTGTCGATCATCATCGGCAGGGTCTGTCCGCATATTCCAATTTGGGCAGTAGCGTTCGACTCACCGCGACTGTGTACTCGCAGGACTGACTCGTCGCTCGAATTCTCCTGCTGCATTTGGCGGACGTGATCTGTGCGACGCGTGTACAAAGTGGTTGGGCTTGCCGCAACGTGAACACGTCTTTCCCTTGGCGGGACAGGGTTCGTTCCCTTGGTGTGGCCAGGTTCTACCACAATTTCTGCACCTATTCTGCATAGGGCATGGAGTACCGTTGTGTGGCCATGTTTCCCCACAGTTTCTGCAAACGTTGCTGGTCTTTACTCTCGGCGTGTCTCGAGCTGAACGGCTTTTCGCGCTTAGCGTCTTAACTGCCATCGCTGACGGATTCTCATTCTTCTGTATGCTTTCTTCATACATGTCCGCTGCTTCTGACGAACGGGCGTGGTCGAGCATTTTTGTTAACGACATCCTTTCTCACAGGAACAGCTTGTGGAATGCGCTTGATTTACAGCCTTGGATAATCTACAGCTTGACTTCAGCTTCTCAATCATGAAATTCGCAACGTGTTGCCTGCACTCTGAGGCGGGTGGCAAATGTATCCAAAGACTTATTTTGCTCTTGTCGAAGTTGTCGAAAATTAAAGATTTCTAGCTCTAAATTTTTCTTTGGGAGAAAGTACGTGTTTAACAAAGGCTTTAGCTTTGGGAAGGTACTTTTCTCATCTGAAGTTTTAGTAAAGACTTCACACACATTGACTACTTCTTCTCCCACGTAATATAAGAGCATGGCTTTTCTTCTTTTGTCGATTGCAAGGTTTTCAGCTTCATTGGCTCCGTCTTTTCCTATCACATCCAGCGCCTCCAACATGTTTTCCAAACCAGCTAGCCACTTCTTCCACCTGACACCGGCTGTTTGCGGGTCCACGCTGATTTTGAATGGCTCATATGGTGGTAGTGAGGCCATAGCGAGTATGCTGGAATTCTGGTAATTTTGATATTTATTTTTGAAATTTACCTCGTCACCAGTGTAATGTTTTATCTTGGGGTGTTACCCAAGACAAGTTATGCCCCCGATGACTAATAATCGGGTCGATATATAAGAAAAATATATGCTCTCGTTGTATTCGGGTGTTCACTCTGCTGATGCCTGTATTCACATATCCTTTACTCCGGGATAGTTGACCGGGATAGTTGCCATCTTGCGGACTCTTAGGGAACCGCAACAATGAAAAAAAGTCAGACCACTTCCCCTTGCAATTCTCAGTTTATTCAGAAGAATCGTATGTTATAGGTCTAAAACATCAGTATGAGATCTACCGTGATCCCTGCAAAGGAGAATACCACGCCATGTTCTCTGGTTTGCGTTTTTGAGCATTCTGGGGTCACTTCTTTAAAGACGTCCCGAATAGCATTTTTCAGCTCGTCGTTAATGAAAAATTTATTCTCAACAACAGTTTCTTTTATTAAGAGACTTACTCTGCTGCAGGTGTGCTTCTAGAGACTGGTAAAGGGAAGCGCATAATGTATTCAACGCGTGTTTACACGCCAAGCGAGCCCGATAATATTGAAGCAAGCATGTCCCCTTCTGCTCCACTTCGTATGTTCATAGCTTAAAATGTAATGGACACAAAAAAAACTTTATCTACAAAAAAGGGCGAAAAGTGTAGTTTCAGGATGTAACTTTTTTTCTCAGGTGCGAAATAATAACGAAGATATTTAGGAAATACGAAATCTGAAATTCAAATTTTGGGTTCCGTGACGTCACACTTCTCATGGGCGGGAAAAAGCCTAAAATTTGAAAATAAATATCTCCAGAGCGGCTGGTCAGAAACATCGAAATAAAATTCTCTACGCTTATAATAATGTGTAGTATAATAATCCATTAAAATCTCTCTATGCTCTTTTGGTATCCATTGTCCATGGAATTCAAATTTTGGCTTCCGTGACGTCACGCTTCTCATGGCAGGAAAAGGCCAAAACTTTGGAAATAAATATCTCCAGTACGGCTCGTCAGAAAAATCGAAAAAAAATTCTCTATTCTTAGATGAATGTGTATTGTATTAATCTATCAAAATCTCTTTTTGCATTTTTGGTGTCCATTGCCCTTTAATATCCTGTTAAAACCTTCACAAATGTACTTTGTAGAAGTATATTCGCATGGAGATCAATCTACGAGCAGCAGCAACCGTGATTCCACCTTGTCAAACACACCGGACCCTGAACCACGGCAACAGCATTTTGCACGCGGAAGTGACGGTAAGATATCCGATTTAATACATTTTAGATCTGAAACTTTCGTTTCAGGTGCTGACCATCTCTCGGAAAGTGACGATTTGCCTTTGCCAATTCGGTATTTAATCACGCCACAAACAAGTGATTCTGTGCGTCATTTGCGAGGCAAGTTAAACAATAAACACGTATTTTTCTCTAATTTGAATGGTTATTTTAGAAGAGAGTCCCACATTAAAAAAGCTATTTGCCGGCATGAACGCAATACTCTACAAGCTGGAGAGGCAAGACAAGATTCTTCAGCGACTAATGGGAGCCAAGAGAAGCGAAGCCGACTTCGATTTTTTTATGTGAAGACGAACCACGCCCATTGTTCGGCGTATTATCTTCTACGGCGTTCTTTCGACACATACATTTGTTTCGTAAAAATATCTTAATTTCCGTCTATGACTTGATAAATGCCGCGATGGAAGTGTGCTTTAAGTATTCGCACAGTGCATTCTGTATAATGAACTGTTCCTGGGTTGTCCTCCCTCTGAATCCCAGTATATCGTCTAATGTAGTTGATATGTTTTTGCTCCGCAGTTTGTCGATCATTGTCTTCCTTTGCGCTTCAAAGCTGGTGCACTCCATGATTAAATGCACTGTTGATTCTTCTTCCCCATTGCAGTTTCTGCATCCGGGGTCACCCTTTAACTTAAACCTATACATCCATGTCCCCAGTTTACCGTGGCCACATCTTATCCGTGTTAGCGGCTACCATAATTCTGCGCGTCTTTCTACTTCTCTACCTTCTGCTGTTGAGGTTTTCCGTACATTGCATATTTCTGTGTGGTTGTGGCTTTTGTGCTAGTCAAAAACTCCATAACCACTTGTTTCCTAGTCTTTGCTATGATTTCATCTCTAGTTTGTGCGTTGCTTATTTTTAGTCCAGCATTTCTTACCTGCTTTGCCACTGCGTCTGCTTTCTCGTTGCCGCCTAATCCTATGTGTTCCGGTATCCACTGAAGTTTAATACTGTATCCCCTTTCCTTCATATTTCTTTCGTCCCTTTGAATTTGTTGAATTATCTTATAGTGCTGTCTCTTTCCCCACCTTTTTACCGCCTTCAGTGCATCTTGTGAGTCGGACAAGACAAGATATTTGCCCGGTGGCTGTTCTTGTATGTATGCCATGGCTTTTTCGATTGCAGTAATTTCTGCCGTAACAATGGAGGAGTGTTTTTGCAGTGAGTATCCTCTACTTTCTTTCATTTCGTCGATAAAAGTTCCGCTTCCTACATTTCCATCGTTATCCTTGGAGCCGTCCGTGTATATTCTTTTAAAATCACTATAGTATTTCTCTAGGAAGTATAAAATAGATTGCACTGTCATCTGTTTTGCACGTTGTGTTTGTCCACTATTTTGAATATAGGTGCTAACACCCATCGGTTCGAAGTCCCATGAGGCTAATAGGTTTACAAAGAAGTTTCCTTCTGTTGCACTGGGTAGTTGTAAATCGTTTTTAAAATTTCTATATCTATCCCCGATAGGAGATTGCTTCTGTCTTAAAAGTTACACTATTGGATCTTCATTGCGGCATTCGACCATTCTAGCTATATAGCTGTTTTCAAGCAGAGTTCTTCAGTGGGTAAGGGGCAAGGTACCCGCTACGTATTGCAGTATTCCGATAGGAGTAGTTTTTGTTGCGCCAAGTATGACTCTTAAGGCCCTATTTTGTATTGTTTCCAGTGTTGCGAGTTTTTGCGAGTTTACGTTTTTATACAAGAAGCAAGCGTACTCTAACTTTGATCTGATCAGGATTTTATAAATTGTCAGTAAAATGTTTATGTACGCTCCCCGTGTTGTCCCTGCCAACCTGTTTAAAAGTCCTACCGCTTTCGAGCCTTGCTCTCGTATTTTTTTAATATGATCATCTAATTTTAGTTTTCTATCAAAGATGACCCATAGAAACTTGATCTTGTCCATTCTTTCTGTTAAGTAAGTACGGTGCACGTTTAACGCGGCATAAGCCGAAGGATTATATTAATGCCAAAATATGAAGGAGGTGGATGAAACGCGTGGGTACAGAGGGTGGGGAAAACTGAACTCAATCGCTGCTACGCTTGCTGACAAAATTGCTATCTTCTTACTGACTGCTGAGGAACTGACTGACTGACTGAGCGAACCTTCTCTGGCTCGACCTTTCACCTTTCTCCAGAGTTATCCCTCGGAGCGGGGAAAGGAGAGCCAGGTGCCGCACCAGCGTACATGTACTGGAGTACATTACATTTCTATCGCTTTTCCGTTCAGCTTAATTGTCTTATTTGTTTCAATCTTGCGTTTTCTTGTTATGACTAGATATTTACTTTTATCTGGCGATAAGTCGAAAAAATTCTTTTTGCACCACATTTCAACGTCCTTAGGTGCTTATTTTATTTTATCCATCGCCACGTCTATGTTTCTTGCCTCTGCTCATATCCCCGAGTCGTCAGCGAATAGGGATGTTTTTGTACGTCTGGTTTCTGTTGGAATGTCCGCCATCATCATGTTGAATAGCCACGGGCTTAGTACTGCCCCTGTGGTACTCCTCTAAGTAGGGCTTCACTTGTTGGTGTCTTATTTTCAACTCTTACTTCCATGGTTCTCTCTGTTAAAAAGCTTCTTAAAACCCCTAAAACCCTTCCTTTTACTCCTTCGCACCCTAGTTTATAAAGCAATCCGCCTACCCAAACTGAATCGTATGCAGCCGAAATGTCTAAAAATAATGCAATGAGTACCCATCCTTTGTTGTATGCTACTTGGGCGTCGTTTGTCAATCTCATGATTTGATCTACTGTGCTCCTTCCCGAGCGGAACTCCGATTGCACCTTCGAATACCAGCCATGCTTTTCGGATGTAAAGTTTGTATGCTTTAATGTTCCGGGTCTTTGTCGGGCTTAGGTATGGGAATGATGATCGCATTTTTCCAGTCGCTTGGGACGGTTCCGCTATCTAGTATAAAATTGTAGACGCTTAAAAGGGCTTTTCTCCAGTTACGAGGAAATCTCCCTCGCAGATATCCCTCGGAGATCTCGCACAAATCCTCGACTCACTGGACGAGGAGGACGAAGAGGCAGCGAAGGAAGCGGCCCTCCAGGCGCAGTACACTAGTAGGATCACCGAAACGTCGGAAGCGATCCAAGCGTACTGTGTGCAGTTCCCGGACGATGCTTCTCAGCCAGCCGGAGAAAAGCAGATCGTTGCCCCTGGAAGCCGTACACAATTCGCCGTCGTTGTAGGACCCAACATCCAACAAGGGAGCCGCGCCCCGTCTGTAAGGTGCGAGTCAGTCATCTCAGACAACTCGAACAAATCATCTGATGCTGCGGACATTGTAAGTAATCTGTCGCAGCACATCACTAATTCTCTCGCAAAGGCCATTGAAGATGTCTTTAACCGGACGAGACCGCCCAATGCAGAGCCGATCCCGGCAGAAGCACGTACGCCGAAAGGTCGCGTCTCCGAACGGCTCCACGACCAGGAGTCAATCCCCGAAGCTCCCGATTCCTGGATCGACCTGTACGTTAACGGTGAGAGCCCCCGAACCAGTCGAGCAAAGATTACTCCAGGCACCACTCCGCCACAAGTTTGGAACCTTATTCCGGATCAGCATTGGAATGGTTCCAATGGGTTGACCTCTTCAGGTCACTGGTCCACCACACCAGGAAGAGCCCAGGAGAGAAGCTGGCGATTCTTCGCCGAAGCCTGCGCGGTGACTGCGTATACATTGTGTACGGCCTCGGTGGTGGAGAGAGCGCGTACAAGTCTGCCCTCAACCGTCTGAAGGACAATTGCGGACGACGGGATGTTATGCGTGCTGCCCACATCCAGGCAATAGAAAGACTCGAGGTAGGGAAGACCTCAACGACCTTTAAGAGGTTCGCCGAAAGGGTTCGGACCCACCTCTTCGATCTTAGCCGAATTGGCGGCAGCAGCCAACGAGATATAATTGAGAGGGTAACGGCCAAGCTCTCAATTCAAGATCGCCTCGCCTGGAATGAAGGGTGTTCCTCAGGCGCCCACTTCCACGAGTTAGAAAGGTCTGGCGCGTGGCTGTGTTCAAGAGCGGCTTTATATAAATATGCGTATGACATAGCCGCGGAACAAGACAAGGCTCCAAAGGAAATGGAGAAGCGGGTGAAAGGACGAACCCACAGTGCATCCGCGGAAACCCCTAAAATACCGAAATCCACCGGCTGTTGGAGCTGCGGGAGCGATCACAGACTGGAAGGGTGTCCCAAATTCCTTGGCCTGCAGACCAGCGATCGTATGAAGTTTGCCGGCGACAAGAGATTATGCTACGCCTGTCTACGAGGGAAGCACCCCTCAAAGGACTGCCGAACCGGCAAAGAGTGCGAATTGAATGGCTGCAAGAAACGCCACCACCGCCTCCTGCACCGGGGTGAAGCCACTGTGGATGCTACTTCCGCATATGCCTCGCGAACCCACCGAGACGCTGTAGCTCTGGGCGTTATGTCTGTGCGTGTCTTGGACGCACAAGGGGTACGAGTGAAGGCCAATTTATTCATTGACGTAGGAAGCGACACGTGTTTGATACAAAGCGCCTTCCTGAAACGTTTGGGATTCTCCGGGGACCGATGTGAGTTACGACTCCACGGAGTTGGTGGTAAACGCAGCAACTACCGCTCCGAACGAACGGAGATCCAGATTGAAGGCGAGAATGGCTTGCTTTCGGTCACCGCAAACTCAGTCCCTACCGTTTGTAAGCCGACCGATAAGGTCGAATGGGTGAAACTAAAGAGCCACTGGGCACACTTAATGGATCTACCGCTGCACGACGCCGGAGGGGAGATCCACATTCTCATTGGATCCGACCCCATCCACTTACTCACCCCCATTGAGACCCGTCGAGGAAAGGAGGGTGAACCCGGAGCCATAAGAACGGAGTTTGGTTGGGTAGCGAGAGGTGTAGTGGACCCAGACGGACAGTCAGGATCCCGCGTCAACCTCATCCAGAGAGTCTATGGTGACCTGGACGACAGCTTCCGGAGGTTCTGCGAGACCGAGTCCTTCGGCACCGAACATTCCAGTTACTGTCTTTTGGATCGCGAAGTTCGGGCGAACAAATGACTTTTTGCAGAAATTAACAGCAAATTTCCTAGGTAAAATGTAATTTTTTGTTTGATTTCTTATAAGATTTATTAAATTTCACTTCAGTGCAAAAATGTTTAACACAATTTCTAAAAGCTTTACTTAAAATTTAAGGAAACTTAGATCAAGAAATTTCTTGATTGATGTATTTTTCTCGCATATTTCATCGTACTATTTGCGTGTTTATAGTGAATTCGTTGCATTTATTAGATATGCAATTTATAACACATAACATTTGATAAAACACATATCGGGTCGTCGTTGGGTGACGTCCCCGGTTCGTCACCTTTCAACGTCGGTAGCCCTTGACAATTGGATGTCGACCAATAGGTATATCGTCGTGCGGCGACGTAACTTGGTAAAAAAGGAACGACCCCTCGACAAAAGTGTGCTACTTGGGTATTTGCTACAGATTAATTTTTTAAAAATAGACCACAGAACAAACTGAGAAGTCAACTTCCTCCCATGTAGAATTACATCCCGCAAAATATATGAACCTTTCAATAACGATGACGAGTTGGAAATTAACAAAGGTAGCTTGGTGCTCTAACATATAGGTAAGTTTCGTGGTTTACAAGCCCAGATAGTTATAGATGTACCGAGTGCGGCACAAATAAGTATAGAGGTACCAAGTGCGGTCAAAATGGTTATAGAGGTACCGAGTGCAGTGCGTGTTTGATGCAAATGCCATATCGGTTCCTGTGCATTGTGCCATAAAATATGAACTCTTAATACCTAGATAGGACTCTATGCATGCACTGGCCCTACTATACGGAAAGGTGTTTTGTATCTTTTAACTAGAACCTAATATTCCTTACATTTCGTAGGCCTGGTTTCTTTCCTCTTGATATTTATGTTACCTTACCTCTCGTATTACTTCTAGCAAACGGGCCTCAGTCAGTTTCCCACGAACTGAGGCGTTAATATATCCACGTAACTGTCCAGCTGTAATACTATACATACCCCTTTTGTAAGAAAATATATTTGACCTTCTGCCCCCCGCTGTAAACCAATTACAAAACCGAACTGTCTTCGGAAAATGCATAAGACTGTTAAACCCGTCTCAACTCAGGCATTGCAATGAGCACAACCCTACTTTCAAACCACTATATTGTAGTGAGTGATCAGTCCTTCAATACAAAAGTTAACCTAGACAGCCATCCTGACTTATTTAAAAATACTTCAACGCAGGATCCTACCACTATTCGTACTACTGCAGTACGTAACAATTCTTTCTCTCTCTCTCCTTTTTTTGACATTTGGTGCCGTGACCAGGATGGCGTCTGAAAACTCAAAAAATCCAACGACTCAAAGTTTGTCTGAAATTCCAGCGAAGAACCATCTCATTGCCCAGAGTACCGGCCAACGCGGCTCTATTGCAAGATTGATTAACAAAATCTCTACACTTGTGGACGCTGTTGAGACTCCTAAGATCAAACCCCTAACCCTACAACATCTCTACTCTCATATCGAGAACAAACTCTACGGGCTACAGCAAATTTCTTAACAACTTCTTCAAGTCTTTCTGGAATCCGAAGTTCAATCTCTCGTTGACGAACATTGAGTCCCGTACGCGAGATGCCTGCTTGAAACTACGTCTCGAAATCCCTTCATTCAAGGAAACGTTAAGTATCGCTTCTGGTACAACCCAGGTAACGCTTTCACCTACTTACACTTCCGTTGGCAATGCCGAGCCAACAGTGAGCCCTACCTTGATGAGCTCTCAACCGTCGTTTCCTTCTTTCACCGATAAGTTGTCGAGTAAGTTACCTAAACTGTCTCTCCTAACCTTCGATGGGCAACTTATGCACTGGAAGAAATTTTGGGATTCGTTATGTAGCGAAGTCCATGCTCATCCTTCTCTAAGCCCTGTAACGAAACTGAACTACCTTCGTTCTCTTCTTGGTTCCGAACCTGCTCGGGTTATTGAAGTCCTTGCTGTAACTAACGACAGTTACGAAAAGGCAATCACTCTGCTCAGAGACCGCTATGGTTAAGAGCACAAAATAATTGCAGCCTACATGCGTGCATTTCACTCGATTCCAAGTCCCTCTGCCGATCTCTATTCATTTCGTCAGTATTACGACGGTATTGAATCATACATCCGTAGTCTTGAAACTCTCGGTAAAACTACGGACTCCTATGGAGATCTACTCATAACCACTCTCCTGGACAAACTCTCCAGCGAGACCAGGGAAATTCAACGACGCGAGAACCGCGTCAAAGAGTGGACCTTAGATACGCTCCGACAGGCTCTTCCTCGCGAGTTGGAAATGCGGGAAGGAAAAAGACGACGTTCAATTTTCCAAGCCTGAAGAACGGAAGCGGAAGGAAGTGAAGAAAACCTGTCATACAGTGACAAATGCTGTCAATTCGCATGAACCTCATACAGAAAAATACCAGAAAAAAGGCTCCCTCAATGTGCTTTCTGCTTGGAAGCTCATTACCCTACTGAATGTTCGCGGTATAAGAAACCCGAAGAATGCTTGTCTGTGGTACGCGAGAAAAGGCTTTGCTTTAACTGCCTCGCTTCCGAAGGACACAATAGAACCGTCGACTGCCCGTCGTAAATGTGGACGTAGGCATCACACTAGCCTCCACTCTGAAAGCCCCCTAGCTAAGGGGAAAACTGAACCCTCAAGTAACACGCCCCCGTTGACTTCTCTTCTCGTAGGTCAACCTGTTGCTCCAATTACGGCCTCTAGCGCCCTTTCTGTCCAGAATGTGCTTCTGCAAACGGCTAGAGCAACGGCAAAGGCAAAAGTAAGACCAATGCCGATCAATGTACTTTTTGACGGAGGAGCTCAGGCCTCTTTCGTCCCTGACCGTATCGCTAAAGAACTGATCTGCACAGTTAAGCCTAAGGAACTTTGGATCAACACAGTAGGAGATAATATGTCCTACTCCCGTGGAATTACTGAAGTTTTTATATCTACTATCTCAGGGGAATTGATCCCTATCGAAGCGCACGTCATGTCTACTATAACGAGCCCTGTCAAATGCATATCAAAAGCTCACTAGTTCAATGCTCGTATTTGAATAATCTGATGTTAGCGCACCCCCAACCCCAAGGAGAATTTAACGTAGATGTCCTTATTGGAGCTGACTACTATTTGTCCTTCATAGAAGACGAAGTTGTAAGAGGTGCGGGACCCATCGCTATCCGATCTAAACTTGGATATATTTTGTCTGGACCTATGCCCAGGGCCGTCTTTCCGCATGGGGCAAATGGGCCATGGCCCAGGGCCCCACGAGTCTAGGGGCCCATCCTACCGGCTTGTCGTAAATAAATCTTATATTCCATTGTTAATGCAGAATTTGAAGTAATACTTTTTTGACTTCCAGCATGTATTAATACTAAATAAAAACGCACTAAAACGGGGAAACTCGAAATTTGTTTTGACTTACACGTATGGTACTACCATAGAGACTGCCGCAGTATGCAACTTAGAGGTCAGTTTTTCAATGACCGTAGCGCCTCATTGTAGAACTGCGTAAGAACTAGCCCCACTGTTTTGATTCTCAAACAGCTTCAGCCGTCTTGGTTTTCACTGCTCTTCAACAAACTCAATTTCAGCTAGTTTTTCTCGTAGCTTAAGTTTTTTTTTACCGAAAATGAAGCGTAATGCTTTAAGCGGGGCGCAGAAAAGAAAGAAAGCTGCAGAGGAGAAAG
>JAHZNP010001471.1:0-19462 GCA_020615345.1 Triops cancriformis
AGCCTTTCCTGCACCGTGTAAATACTCGTATCGGTCATGACCCTCACTCGACTAAAAATTCATTGTTGCCTTTCACGCAAGGCCCGAAAGATGTCTACCGCAGCGGTTACGTCAAGATATGAGTCCCGAACCTAGGGAGACTTAAATCGAACGTTTTCCTCGCGCCAATCTTTTTTTACAAGCAAAAGAACCCAGGTGTTATAGGACTTTCGGGCCACCCTGTAGAAGCTTGCTTTATTACTTACCCAATATTTTTCCAGAAAATCAATAAGTAATCAAAGGGCTGAAACAAGAATGTCTAAATGCGCTCTAGGTATAGCAGACCATTGCGACTTACACAAAATCGGACTCTTAGTAACACCCTAAAAGCTATGGATTAAACGTTTGTCAGCACATCGCTCCATATTCAGGAGGTGGAAACAATAGAATCAATAGCTTCGACGTGATTAAGTGACGTTTAATCAGTGACCACACCTTGGTGATAGCCATTGCCTTAATGGACAGAAGCCAACGGGCGAACTCAACGACTCAATCCCACTTTGAGCAGGATAATTACTGCACATTTCTCTGTCAGTCCGTTTCGCGTGTTCTGAAGAGAAAGATGTATTGCAATATCGCAATAGCAATTTCCTTGGTTTGGCTGTTAAATTCCGCCAATACAACTATGGACAACGCAATTTGGACCAGTTTCGCCACCAGCCCAAGCTACCTTAATTCTAAAATTTTCCAAACAGCTTCTTTCTTAACAGTCAATATATCCAAAGGTATGTAAAACTGTAAAAATAAAGTAAAAACAAAACAAAAAGAAAGAAAGTAAGAAATTGCAATCAAAAATGCGTTTTATGACTAAAACCAATCATTCTTAAATTAGAAGCGTCCTTTGTCAGCGCAACGATGTCATGCACTCAACTTTGCGCTCGCAATCAATCTTGCCAAGCATCCAATTTCTACGAAACCAGTACTAATTACATCTGCGAGCTACTGGCCGAAAATTTCTGCAGTAACAAAAACCAGAAATCCTTGCTTGTCCTTCAGGGGAGTATTGTCTGGGACAAAGTGACAGATGGAAGAAAGGAAGCTTGTTTCGAGACCAATTTGAAACAGATTACAAATTCTAGCAATTCGTGTGAAGTATTTCGTCCGGGATGTCTCGGAACGTGGCCGAATTGTTACAACTGCACTAAAACCTGTCTAGATTGGCAAAATCGATTCCCAAATGGAGGTATTAAGTATTTCCACACTTTAATTTTTTTTGAATTTACAATTGCAGCAAAAAATTATGAGGACTTTACTGTAAAACTACTTTAAATATGTTTTTCTACAACAAATGCATGGTTAAAAAATCAGTCTTGTAAGTATTTTTACAGTGAAATCCTTGTAATTTTTTGCTGCACAACGAATCATTGTAAATTCACAAAATAATTTTTTACAGTGTAGTTTGCGTTCAAATTCGCTCACTTTTTCTTCTTTTACCACAAATTCCACATGTTTAGGAGGTCCATCGTACACTTTGTGGCCAGATGGCGACTCGCAAGATTCAGTTCCCATTTTCGGCCAGTGCTTTGCGACTTCCACGTACTTGATTCGACGCAAGCTGAGCCTTACAACAGGCACTGTAACAATAGATTACCGAATGAGTCTTTATGACATACATCGCGTATGCCGTTTGGGGGCGTACCCCTTAATGCGATTTTTGTTTAAAAGCAATGCGGGTGCGGATTATACGTCCATTTACGAAAACTTCTGGATTGACGCCAACGGCACTTTGTCTAATATGACATTTCACAGTTCAGCCGTGTTAGGAACCACTTTCACAGCCCCGGGCGACATTTTGAAATTGGGCGGCAAAGCATTATCACCCAAACCATTTATTGATGTCTTTGATGACATTTACGGCTGTGGATCGTTCTGGCTCCTGGCTCCAAATAATTCCACTTATTGTCCAGGTGGTGAGCTAAGAATGTTAGGAGCGTTTAAAGCAGGCAGTATTCCAAGTACCGGCATCCGATTTCCCGGTGCTCCGCCCAGTGAAATTTTTACAACCGCGAGTTTGCTATTCATAACATCTTAGATCAGTCATCACAAAGAGTTCACATATCCTAATTTGTATCTTGGTCTAAGCTCGACTACGTGCTTTGTTTTCACGTTGAAAGACGGAAATTCTGAAGCACTGAACTCACAATATTGCTTTCGAATGTGCACAATATTATTTTTTATTTGCAATTGTCGTTGAAATGAACGCGCTTTAAACTCATGGATAATATTTGGATCAAAAGTAATGATATACAAATGTATGTAATTAAGATTAATAAAAAAAGGAATTCTGAAATGATAATTTTGTACTTCATAGGTTTCCAGCAGGTTTGCGTCCCTGATTTTTTATTATCGATTCATAAACTCGTTTTGGCTGTACTAAAGGGAAATCTTCCTTCAGATAGGTGACGTAAAGCGTTTTTCTTACTTGCCAAAAACCGCTAATGGGCAAAAACCATTTCCAGGACCTGGACGACATGGCAGAAAAGTTAGCTTGCGCTTAGTCGCAAAGCAGCAGAACTACTGTTTTCCTTTATTCACTACCTTACAAACACGCAGGGGTGACTAAAACGTTCAGTTGAGCATTGCTCTTTCAGAATCCATTCATTTGTGTCCTAGATCCTTTATCTGAAACCTTTATTCCTAGATGCGGATGACATTGATGTACACAGCCAATTCTCTAATAATTACAATGATCACATCTGTATAAAAAAATCTTACAAGATTTTAAAATAGAGTTCATTTCTCACTTGTTCATTCATTTGTTCAGTGGTATGAACTCATCATACGAAAACGCAGCGTGTTTATCTATTGTACTGCTATGACATTAAGGATTACGTGGGAGCTCGCTTTAGTTATTTTATATATTTTAGGTATTTTTTTCTGTCGTATAATGCGCAGAGTTCCAGTTCCAAAAATACACACGAAATACGTCATGCAAGGAATTTATATTCATATAACGTAACAATAGACATCGCTGAAGAAAATTCGGAGTAAATCTGAAACTCCAAAAATGGCGAGTTTCAAGGAAACGTGTTCTTTCGCCATCTAGTGAGCGTATGTCACGACATTTGACAGGCAAAGTGAAATTTTTTGTTTTAAACTTTTCGTTCTATTTAGGGAAAGAAATTAGGGGATTTAAAGATTTCCAAAAGAAATAGCTAAGATGGCCACTTGTTTTCCTAATAAAGCAGGACCCAGAAAGTTTGAAAGACAACAAGTAGCTCCAACAGCTACTTCATGTATTTTTTCGTCAGGCTGAGCACCTACCATGTCTGTCGGGAGGCGTAAAATTCTAGCTCAAGAGATCAAAAGAAATTCAAATGAACTTAAAGAAGTGGCAGTTTACTTATTGCTTCTTCTGGAATTTCCGCAGTGTTTAGTAACATATCACTAAAAATTATGCACGCATGTACAGTACCAATATATCTCTTAATACACGTCGGCCTATATTGTACGTTTTCTCGACGTACAGTTTGGCTTTCCTAAATGTGTATAAATCTATTAAAAACGACATCTATTAGACGTTCAATAGACGCCTTAAAATCAGAAGCAGAACATCTGTTCTACCGATTCAGATTTTGGTCTAACGCCACGAAATCTTTGCCTCCTGTAAATCTCGGATAAACAAAATAGGAAAAGTCGGAATTCTGCGACAAGTTTGAGTGCAGGTTTAAACGCTTCAGGATGAAGGTGAAGCCGTCATTTACATGCCAGGATCTAAAGCTTCTAATAAGGCTGTCGTATATTGGATATCTCGAGTCTTGGCAGGCAATTCAACAAGAAAGTTTCGCTTGCCGCCTTCAATGAAGCGAGACCAGCGCATGGGGAAAGATTTTTCAAGATATAACCTAGAGAATACGAAATAAAGAAGGAAAGAAGAATTTAAATAAGAATTTCAAGAAGATTCAAGATTCATAAGAATTTCAAGACGAATTAAAAGAAGAATTTCAAGAAGATTTAACTAAGAATTTCAAGACGAATTTAACGAAGAATTTCAAGAAGAATTTCAAGAAGATGAAATAAAAATCTGACGAAGAATTTAACGAAGAATTTCAAGAAGATGAAATAAGAATTTAAAGACGACGTTAACGAAGGATTTAAAGACGAATTTAACGAAGAATCTCAAGATGAATTTAACGAAGAATTTAAAGAAGAATTTAACGGAGAATTTAAAGAATTTAAAAAATTTAACAACGGATTTAAAGAATTTAAAGAAGAATTTAAAGAAGGATTAAAAAAAGAATGCAAGAAGTATACAGGGGAATTGACAGTTCTTACGCTGTGTGCTTTTGGGCCACGGCAATAACTTCAGGCACAGGAAAGCTGTTGAAACAACCCGCTAGAGCTAGGCTGTAGGCGCCCATATCTTCCCATACGATCCAATTTCCAGGTTCCATTAGTGGCAGCGAAATCTTGTTAATAATCCTGTCTGTGTTGTCCAAAGTGTGGCCCCAGATTGTAGAAAAAAACTTGGGCGCATCGGTGGGCGGAGGTTCCAGTGTTTGAAATGTAAACTTCTCGTTTTCAAGCAGGGAGCGATTGAATGATCCATAAGTACCGTCGTTGATGTAGTAATAGTACGACGGCTTCCCTTTGTCAGAGGAGACGAGACGTCGACCGTCTATGCAGGTTGCCAGCGTAAAAGCTGCATCCACGTAAAACGTTCCAGGTTCGGCAATTATGTCGACACCGCAATTTTTCGGGAAGTGAACATCCAAAGCAGCATTGATACAGGAAGCCATCTAGTGGGACACACCATACCAAGATTAATGATTGTACAACGCACACTTCTCGAAAAGATAGGAAAACCAGAACGAAAATAAAATTGTGAACCTGGGTTGTAGCCCAGTCGACTTGACAAAAACTGTGCTAAAGACTCATTAGAGGGCACCACTGTTTTTCCAGTGATGATTTTGTGGTATTTGCTTTCCGAAACAAACTACGGATTTTTGTCGGAACCGAGTCGACTTAAAAAATTGTGACAAAGCTATACAGAGGGCGCCACTGTTTTTCGGGCCATGATTTGTGGTATTAACACTTCAAACTTCCAACTGAAAAAAATTTGTAGTATTATCTTTTCAGAACCAAACTGTGAATCTGCGTTGAAGCCAAGTCGATTTAACAAAATGTACCAGAGTCCCAATAGAGGGCGCCGCTGGTTCTTCAGCCATGATTTGTGCTGTTAACTTTTCGCTTACGTTTCGCCTTTGTATTCAGCTTGTTGCTATTTAGAAGACTTCAATGATTATTTTAGATTTGTTTTTAGCTAAGTGCACTTAGGTAAGCTTTGGAACTTTGAACTCAAACTTGAAGAGACTCAAAGTCGGACTGAGTCGATCATCGCATAACTTCGCTTAGATCTGGCAACGAAAGCAAAAAAAAAAATCAAATGAATTACCTGAGCGATGGAAGAGCCTTTTCTGCCCGGAAACCCTCCGCCCAAGTCCAGCAAGTTCATTCTGAAGCCCAATTCAGCGCCCAGGTCGAACAAAGAGCGCGCTATCACCACGCAACGGCGGAAAACATCGGTTTCTTCGCAGCCAGTTCCCACATGGAAACTGACGCCCACCAAATTCAAGTCGAGTTCTTTGGCCAACTGCATCAGCCTGGACGCATCCTTAGGGAGGGCGCCAAACTTCCGGCCCAGCATGTACTGCGCTTTTTTGGCATCGCAGCGCACCCGAAGTACTAACTGGGCGCTGGGAAAAGCTTGCTTTATCTTGTAAAGCTCCATTTCATTGTCAAAAGTCATCATACGGACGCCCACCGAAGTAGCGTACCGGATATGAGACATTTGCTTGACGGGATTAGCGTAAATAATGCGATCGGGGTGTACTCCTATTTGGAGGACCTTCTCAATTTCTCCCTGTGAATTTTCGCACCATATAATTAGTCTAATGGTAAGCGGTTATCGCGCGATAGCAATTACAGACATCGTTAATTGTGCATGATTGCGCAAAATTGTGTTGTTGCAGGCCCAGCGGCCAAGAAGGTGCCATGTTTGTGCAGGTATGGCCACGCGGAGCCAAATAAGCTCCAGGACGCGATCGATAGATGGCAGGACAAACACTATGGTCTCTTATGGCCGAATTTGCGTGGATGAATTTGGAAACTGACCTTGTTTTGAAACAAAATGTGGCAATAGAGTTTCTACACATAGTGCGCGTCGGGTAAGACTTAGAAATTTAGAAACATGAACTCCAACTAATTGCTTTTAATGGAAATATAAAGTTAAGTTTGCTAAATAACAAAAAGACATTTAGAAAACGCCACGTCTTACCACACGCTTACAATGTATAGGCACTTTAAATGCCGCGGAAATTACTATAAAAATTTAACCTGATCGTAAAATCTGGCATAAGAGACCATGGTGATCGACCTGTCATCTTTGGAGCGCGGCTTGAAGCTTCTTCGGTTCCGCGTGGCCTTGAAAGAAAATAAGAGGTATTGTACTTCACCTTTGAAGCGCAGTCGAAATTGACGCCCACGCTGTTGAGGACTTCCAGGACAACATGGTAATCATTGCATTTCACAGCTGTTAAGGTATAAAAGGCATTAAATTCTAAGCTCCAGTTTCCTTTTTAATCGTGCTTAATTCACGCACGACGTTAAGGCCATTGTATACCGCTCTTCTCTTTTGGACAATTACATAGAAAATTTGATTGTTCGATTTTGCATTTCCCGCTTAATTTTTCTCTAATTAATCTTGATGAAAGTTTTAATTCATAATCCCTAGAACCTTAGGGAAAGATGTCTTTGGAAACACGCACAGATAATTTACAATTATTCAAGCTTTTCTTTTTAAAAAAATCAAAAATTCTTTCCTTTTTTCCAAAATCCTGAATTTCGTAAACTTCTCCAAGTTGGTTCGAAATACTAATAATTTTAAAATTTTGGCTGAAAAAGTATCGGAAAATATCCAACAGTTATGAAAAACTTATGAAAAAGTCGTCAACGCAATTTTCTCATTTCTCCCATTAAGTCAATGTAAAATAAGAGAAAAGGGTATTCAGTGGCTTGAAAGGTAATTTACCGTAAAATGGTTGAACGCGAGGGAGTTGGAATTTCCACTCCTTGTGTTTACGGACGAGGTCTCCGACGTCCAGGACGTAGAAAGCGTCATCTTGTAATCCAGACTGAACCACGTCGCGAATAACTGTCTTTACGTCACTGTCAGCTTCCAAAACGTGGATGGTACTGGACTGCTGTTGAGGTCTCATAGTGGAAGAAATTTGACTGTGTCCGTTTGACGAGTGTCAATGGAGCGATTAACTCATCAACGGTGGTTAATTGAGCATAATCACTAGACAACTAGGTTGGATTCTAAAGTTGGGAAATTCAGAATTCAAATCTGGTGGAGCGAGTTTCGTTTTCTCAAAGTTTCGGTTCCGAATTTAATACAATTTGCCAATTTGCTCGCGAGTTTGCCTACACTGCTCGGTCAGGTGTGGAGAAATGGAAAGGCCTACTCTACTTTTATAGGTAGGCGAACTAGTAAGCTTATGAAAAAGGAATCTATTAAGAAGCTTGACACGTTCGCCCAAACGTAAAATGAATTCTAACTATTATGTGTTTTCCATTGTGTTTTCGGTAATCTTTTGGACAAAATAGGAAAAACAAACTCTCAGTGCTGCGACGAAAATTTCAATGATCGTTCAGCGATGGCGTAAAGCAAACAACGGATATTCCAAAGGTTTTGTGATAGAAAGGCCTGGGAAACTAACTCATCAATCCTAGAAAAACGAATGAATAATACTGTTTTGGAAGAGGAAGTTTCGTAAGAGGCTGGATATGTGAAAGAAAGAGGCTCACTCGACTTGGTCCAGAAGTCAACTTGTTGACATATTTTGTGTACCTGCGATGGATCGTGACTTCAAATGATCATAAAAGCTGTTAAGGCCACTGTATACCGCACTTCTCTTATGGACGATTATTTGGGAAAATTACGTGGACGATTTTGCATTCACCATTCAATGTTTTTCGAAATAGTCTTGACAGTAAAGTTTAAATTGATAATCCCTAGAATCTTACCACGAGATTTATTTGAAAAAAGGCAAAGATAATTTACAATTGTTGAAGCAACTTGTTTGTTTCTTCCAAAAATTCTGGATTTTGAACATTTCTCCGCGTTACATTCTAGATATTATCAACTGTAACATTTTTGTAGAAAAAAATGAAAAATACGCAGCAATTAGAGAAAATTATCCACGCAATTTTCTCGTTTCTCTCATTTTTAAAAAAATTTCATCCGCGTTTCTCTCATTAAGTCAACGTAAAATAAGACAAAGGGTATACAGTGGCCTTAAGGCTTGGCTTCAAGTCACCAAATTGAATATTATTAATTGATGGATTATTAATTTCACTTCCGAACGTTAATTTACGCATGGCTGCTGCAAATCTCTTAAATGGGGCGGGGCAAGCAGTCTCTGCATAGAAGATCAACGCCAAACAAAAGAGAACGTTTATCTCTTCGATATAATTAAAATTACACAGTCATAACTATGATAGAACCCCAATTTACGTTGTTGTTACTATTAATGTTACGAGACACGCATGTTACAATTTAATTTACATAATTTTATAAGTTTCTATTATTACTTAGCACTGGGTTTAAAAAATGCGTTAAATTTTATTTCGCTGCTTAAAAAGTAACACACGGGTCAAACGAGCTAGGACAAGTCATTATCTTTGTTTCGCTTCACGAAGCTCCTCCCTAAATGGGAAGCACAGTTAATTAATAAGTCGTGACTGAGATTAGAAAACAGATACC
This sequence comes from Triops cancriformis, assembly GCA_020615345.1. Lineage (NCBI taxonomy): Eukaryota > Metazoa > Arthropoda > Branchiopoda > Notostraca > Triopsidae > Triops > Triops cancriformis. The sequence continues at coordinate 8,807 of JAHZNP010001471.1, forward strand.
AGACGCCTAAGCGAACATTTTCGCGAAACTTGGATTTTCTCTCTCCCGTCTAGAGACCTCTTGCTATTCAATGAGGACCTTAAGAACTAGGTTTCCTGGCCAAATATCACATAAGATTTTCTAGTTAACTAAGATACGTGTCCTGGTCAATCTTTCAGTCCTCTTTAGTTTAACTCTCACAATATCAGGAGAGAAAAGCCCATTATTTGCCACATCCACGAACTACTTGGTATCCAGCTACGGTATTCAACATTAATATTCCACTTTGAAAAACAATTATTAACTGCCACACTGGCAACGACACGTGGACACGAGCGTTCCAATTCCACCGTATTTTGGAGCAGAAAAACAAAAACGGAGACCAGAACAATCAAAAGCAGAGAGAGTCACGGAATCTAACAATGCAAGTTAAAAGTACCAGTCAACTATTGACTACTGTACAAGGATTGTAAGAAATTGTTCTATTTTGGCTTGTACTGTATCGGCAATAGTATTTATAGTATACTTTAGTTTAGTTTAAAGGTTTTAAGACGAACCACGCCGATTGTTCGGCGTATATAATATACTTTATACACTCATATCAAGATATATTGTTTTTATTCGATGAATATTTCTAGCTGTCTCAAAAAGACACCTCGAATATTCTGAATAGTCGGTTTAACTTCATAATAGCTGCACTGTATAAAGAATTTGAATTTCCAGTGATACATATGCAGGAACAAAAATTAGAAGGACTTTACTGTAAAAATACGTTGAAAATGTTTTTCTACCACAAATTCATGTTCAAAAAACATTTTTGTAAGTATTTTTACAGTGAAGACGTTTAAATTGTTTGCTGCCCAACGAATCACTGTTACTGCACAAAATAATTTTTTACAGTGTGGTTGGCCACTAACCTATGGAATTAAACGAATTCAATTGTACAACATTTCTGCGTGAGGATAGATTTCGCAAGACAACCAATAAAAAGCTGCAGGGCGTTCCCTGCTCCTAGTAGCTCTGTGGTTTTCAGCACCCACTGCAGAAATGAGTATGCTACGCATTTACAAAAAGCTTGTTTTAAACAATGACAGCAGCACAATAACCAAATGTACAATACCGTAAACACACACGTCGTATCTTAGCGACGAAACGGAAAGAATTTTATCACGCTTGTACCGTAGAGTGAGCGTAGAAGGTCTCTGGATCCCGTCCAGTACTTTCACAGATACCGAGTGGGCGACAGAACCTTGTGACAAAATGAAACTTACACTGCTAATTCTTTTCATATTGTATTGGAAATTCAGACGAATTCATGGAGCAGATTGGACCAGGTTTACTACTAGCAGCCAGTACTTAAATATGCAAATGTTAACAGAGTTGGACGATCTCTTTCCACCGAAATTGATCGCTAAGGGTTAGCTTTCACTATATTACAATATTTAGTTCCATTATGACGTCAAAGGTACCTTTAAATACCTACAGAAATTCCTCCCCATGCCGCGCGATTAGAATGCAGTATTGCATGCGATAGAAATACGTCTTGCCAGGCGTTCAACTTTTACGAAACAGAGCTATCTTACGTTTGCGAATTTCTGCCAGAAACATTCTGCAATAATCGCATCCGAAAAGCGTTAGTGCACAAGAACGGGTCCTCTTTATGGGAAAAATTAACCGGGAACGAAAGCTTATCTTGCGTAGAGCAGAAATATCCGACAGGCAGCTTTCCTTGCTCATTTCTGCAGCCGGGATGTTTAGGAAACTGGTCCAAATGTTACGACTGCGTTTCTAGTTGCATGGCTTGCTATGCTCGAAGATCTACGACGGGTAAATTTTCGTAATAAAAAACTTGGTAGTGATAATCTTTCACTACATTTCAACAATTTAAAGGGCAAGGACACCAAAAACGGATAGAGAGATTGTGATGGTTTATTACAATACAAATTATTCTAAGAATAAATAATGTTGTTTGGATTTTTTCTGACCAGCCGTTCTGGAGATATTTATTTCCAAAGTTTAATCGTGACGTCACGGGCGGGAAAATTTGAATTCACATTTCTTATTTCCAAATATCTCCACTATAATTTCGCACCTGAGAAAATAACACTTATGTCCGGAACTAGATATTTCGCTCTTTTTTTTAAGATAAAGTTGTTTTTTGGTGTCCATTGCCCATTAATATTAAGATTCAAATGATTTTATACAGCAATAATTCAGGTGAAGTAACAATACTGGTATTTCTAGGTCACTACAACTGTACGTTTTGGCCAGAAACCAATGTACCCGTGTTTGGCATGTGTGACACCAGAACAACGTTTGTCTTTAAACGCATCATAAATGGGACTATCAAGAAAGTTTTCACAGACTACCAAATGCGCACCAGCGATATCTATCGTTTATACAAGCAACACACTTATGATTTATTCCAATTGTTCTTCGGGGCACTGGACGGCACCTATTACGTGGCTAAATACGCGAATTGGAGCATTGACGAAAACGGTACCTTACCGGGAAACATGACCTTTATAAAAAGCACATGGAAATCACCCACGGATGTGTTCGAGGTTACTGGCCGAACAGTAGAAAAATTTCCCTTCGTGCAAGTAACAGATGATCGTTACGGTTGTGGATCGTTTTGGCTCTTGGATAAGGGCAACAGTATTTATTGCCCTGGGGGGCAAGTTGGCATCATGGGTCCTATACTGAAAGACAATGGAGGACAGGTCCTAAGTACCGGGATTAAGCTGGCAAATATTGCTCCAAACAAATATTTTTGGTACGCATCCGTTGAGCTTAGCTTCCTTTAGCTATTTAGAATTTTTTGTGTCTCTACATGGCAAGATAATCACACAGAAATTAACCATAATAGTTAAGGATACAATGGCGTGCTTTGCTTCTTACGTACCATGCTTTGATAAATACCATCGAATACTAGTTAGAATCAAACAGAAGGGCGAAAGGTCGTGCCCAATTTCAGGATGACTTGCATATTGATGTGATATAAAAATTAGTTGCTCACTTTTGTTCTCCGTCTTATTGTAAATCGCTTACAACTTGTGTTAATGTGTCAATCTCTATATGCGTTTTTCAAGATTACTGTACATTAATTTTTGGACTGTTTAACAGTTAGTGCTCGGTTTGTTGCCGGAAAAAGTACATGAGTGTTACCTTTGTTACAGTTAAATTTTGTTCATATATTGTATATTGCGGCTGAGGAAACCTGAAGGTGCGCTCTATATAGCAATTCACTCGCCATTCATGGCCCAGATTACTTTATATGATCCGATTTGTTAAAAAGACGGCAGAATGCGGTTTTTTGTGAGGTCCAATAAATCCCAATTCAGCCAACGTCATAATTGTACTCAGTAATCATACCTGATTACTGAAGGAAGGTAATAAAGCTAACTTCTGGGTAAATAATTGAGCTTTTTGTCGTTGAATTGAATTTGAGCACTGTTGAAATTGCCACTTACAATGGAGTGAATACGACGGGAATTGACTTAGGAAACAACTGAAAGTAAAAATGGAGTAAAAGACTACTTCAGCACTAAAGATGTTCGCGCAACGTTCATAACAGGGTTTCAAATCAAAATTGGTCGCTGGGTGAGACAGAAAAGTACCAAGTTTAAAATTTTGTCGCTTTACGAAATAAACGTAAATTTTTTTAATAGACAACGAGTTTGCTTTAAAAACTAATTTAACTAGTTACAAAGAATATTTTCTCTTTTTTTTCTAGAGAGGCAACGTCTCTAAGTACTGGACTAGGGGCGTAGTGACCCGTTCTGTGGCCCTCCTCCTTTATCCAGGATTGGGGCTGGCAGTAATTTCTAACTAACGTCAGAAATTACTGGCGGAGTTGCCAACCAGCCTTGGGCTCCGGATATCAAAAGTTGGCCAGTCCACACTCCAAAATGCCCCCGGGCGCATTTAGAGTGTGGAACGGCAGAACGGCGGAACCCTCTTATGCCCAGTTTACACAGCTTTGACAACAGAAGTGTAATTGCATAGCAATTTACACCGCTTGACAGTACCAGTGTAAACTGCGCATCGCCTTTTAGCCCTAACCCCAAAACTTCATACCAATCAAACAACCAGAACGCGTATATGCGTTCCGGTTGGACACCAAAAACGCATCCAATTTTTGGTGTCCAAAAACGAACACCAATAATGGACACCCAAAACGCATATAGAGATTTTGATGGATTATTATAATAGACATTTTTCTAAGAACAGAGAATTTTGTTTCGATTTTTTCTGGAGACTAGATTGTTTACTGTTTTTTATAAGACAAAGTTGATTTTTGTGTTTATTGCCCTTTAAGGTAACTCCTTAATCTGTATAATTAAATAAGATTCGGAAATAGATTAGCAAGTAAACGTTTTCTATACTTATGCGAAACTAGTTTCTAAGAATTAGATCGTTTAATTGGAACCTGTTATTTATGAATTGGGCTAGAAAAATAATTAAAAGAAAATAATTATGAAAAGAGCGCGAGCGCGCTCTTTTAAAAACGAGCGATCGGCAGCTCTGGTTAAACGTTAAGTTTGTACTTTCTTTTGGATCCAATACACTTTGACGCCTGTTTTAATGGATAATACAGAACAGTTATCAAAGATATTCTGTAGCCTACCGACAGATATAACCCTTCCTGGAAGACAATAGGCCAAAAAAATAATCAGTACAAGAACAGAAGATAACGGACAATAAAAGACTGTACGGACCCGGCTGGTACTTTATCTCTCATAAAAATTCCCCGATAATTAAGGAAAGGGCTGTCGGGCCTCCTTTACTAGTTATCTGGACTCGTACAAATCATGACAATCACCATGACACGTAGCTACATGAGTGGCTAGAACAACAATACCGTTGACCTGAGGCACCTAATAAACCCGTGTTGCTATTCTAGGAAGAGACAAAAAGTTACACATACACTAGAAACGCAGACACAGGATGTGTCTTAGTACTTGTGCACAACGCACAATACACAATACGCTTCCATTCGTACGTGCAATAATGGTAGCCTTTGCCTAAAATGAGTGTCCTCTTGCACCTAAAATAGGCAGCCTCCTTTCCTCGAAAACGAGTAGCCTTTTTTTCATCGAAAATGAGTAGCTTGTGTTCGAAAATAGGTGTAGAAACACCAAAAAAAGGTATTTGAATATTACATACTTTGTTTGAATTAACTTCCTGGTGTATTATATTGTTCTATTATTGCTCAAACTAAAATTTTAAGTATAAATATAAGCACAATCTGAGAAAATAATATTGTGCTTTTATTGTAATCATAAAAGTTTCCTTGCGTCGGTCATCACTTGCGGTCTCGAATGGTTCATCCGCTAATCGTGCTGGTTCACGATCTAGAGAGATTATATACTGATCTGACAGCAAATGTTTCCTTTTCATCACAGTTATTGTTCAACTTAAGTAAGTGTACGGCAGCTTTACCGTGATCAAGAAAGTGTGTGTCAACGTACGGTGTCTATTGTATCATTCCCGTTTCTTCTAAATATTTGTAAGAGCCTTTGGCCTGTGTGCTAAGCCCTATGCCGCAGCTTCTGGGACAATTTGGCACCTCGATTGTCCAGCCTTGACCCCAACGTTGGCAATACGAGGTAACCGAGAAGGAAGCTGTGTGTCAAGAAGGAAGTAGTTAGAAGGAGAAGTTCGCAAAGCAAAGGAGAGATATGGGAAAGAGAGGAGTGTGACAGTTTTGAAAAAAGGGAAATTGAGTAAAAATACATTGGCGAAGGCAACAATACGAAACTTACAGTGCACTGTTTACCAAGTGAAAAAATATACTTATTTCAAGTATATATGTGAAATAAGGACAATGCTCTGGAATAAAAATGCTGCTGCGTCAGATCAACGAATATGTGGAAAGAAGGGACTTTTAAAAATGTTGTGTATTTTGAAATGTAACCTAATGTGCTTTGTTTCAGATGTGATTTTCAAATTGTTGTATTTTTTGAAATGTGACCAAATCGTATACTTTGTAGGAGATGTAATTTTTCAAAAAGTTTTTATTTATTTTTGATGCTGCTGCCTGTAAATAGTGGATGTGGAAAAAATACACGATATGATTTTTAAACAGAGTAATTGGCGCTTTTGAGTACTAATTTTAGGCAATTGTGTCCCTTTTAATGGCTATTAATATTACCTATTATCGGGATTTTTATACCAAAAAAGGTAGGGTTACATACACAATTTCGGTATAAAAAAGCTGAAATTCGGTATTGTACTTGCCAAAAATGAGATATGAAGGTACTGATTAACGGCGCGGATAAAACACCTTTTATTGGTAGCTAGCCTACCGATTTTCGTGGTTCTATAAAAATACCGTTTATAGGTATTTGTTTCGCACCGATTCTGTTCCCGCGCTTTTAGGTGCTTTTTTCGCCGATAACCGAAGAACTTTTCTTACAGTGCAGTTTTCCTTTATTCGCCAATTTGCAAACACGCAAGGTTTTGTAAAAGCGGTCAGTTGAGCAATTGGTTACTTTCAGAATCCAATCATTTGTGTCCTAGCCCTTTATCTGAAACCTTTATTTTTGTGCGTGAATGACATTTACATACGCAGAAATTTTTTTCATGATTACAGTGATGTGTTTTGTTTGAGAAAATACGAAAAGAGTTTAAAATAGATTTCATTGCTGTTATTCGTTCGTTGTTTTCCAGAGGTTTTAACTCTGGAAAACTAACTAGTTTTAGATAAGTACAAAACAAACTAGTTTTAGATAAGAATACGCTTTTTTATAAGACAAAGTTGATTTTTGGTATCTATTGCCCTTTCAGGTAACTTTCCTTAATCTGTATAATTAAATAAGATTCGGAAACAGATTAGCAAGGAAACGTCTTGTATTCTTATCTAAAACTAGTTTGCAAACATTTGATCGTTAATTGTTACCTGTTGTTTATTAATTGGGCTAGAAGCAGATTTTTTTGTGTTTAAACAATAATTATGAAAAGAGCGCGAGCGCCGCTCTTTTTCGAAAATTGCGAGTGGAGAGCGAGCGCGCTCGCCGATTTTCAAAAGAGCGCGCTCTTTTACAAATGAGCGCTCGACAGCCCTGTAATTTAATGAAAAATTTAAGAAGACTTTAATGAAGAATTTAAGAAAAATGTAAAAGAAATTTTAAGAAGAATTTAAAGAAGAATTAAACAAAAATTTAAAAAATAATTTAAAGAAGATTTTAAAGACGAATTTAAAGAAGAATTCAAGAAGAACACAAGGAAATTGACAGTTCTTTCGCTGTGTGCTTTTGAGCTACCACAACAACTTCAGGCACAGGAAAGCTGTTGAAACAACCCGCTAGAGCTAGGCTGTAGGCGCCCATATTTTCCCACACGATCCACTCCCCAGGTTCCAATAGTGGCAGCGAAACCTTGTCAATTATTTGGTCTACACTATCCATAGTGTGGCCCCAGATTGTAGAGACGAACTTGGGTGCATCGGTTGGCGGAGGTTCAAGTGGTCGAAAAGTAAACTTTTCATTTTCTAGTAAAGCGCGATTGAATGATCCGTAAGTGCTATCGTTGAGGTAGTAATAATACGACGGTTCGATTTCTTCGTCAGTAAGGAAGAGGCGTCGACCGTCTATGCAGGTTGCTAGCGTAAATGCTGAATCCACATAAAAAGTGCCAGGTTCGGCAATGACGTCGACACCGCAATTTACCGGGAAGTGAGCGTCCAAAGCAGCATTGATACAGGAAGCCATCTAACGGGACACAGCAAACAAAGATAAATGTATTGTACAACACACTTGTCGAAAATAATAGAAACACGTACAAAAATTAATTTGTGGGGTTGTAACAGTCGACTTAACAAAAACTGTGCTAAATACTCAATAGAGTACGCCACTGTCTTTCCAGCATGATTTGTGATATTAACTTTTCAGACTTCCAACAGCCAAAAGATTGTGGTATTATCTTTTCAAAATCAAACTATGAATCTGCACAGAAGCCAAGTCGACTTAACAAAATGTACCAGAGTCCCAATAGAGGGCACCGCTGTTATTCCAGAAATGATTTGTGCTATTAACTTTTCGTTTACGTTTTGCCTTTGTATTCAGCTTGTTGCTATTTAGAAGACTTGAATGATTATTTTAGATTTGACTTTAGCTAATTGCAATTAAGAAAGCTTTGGAACATTTGTACGCAAACTGGAAGAGACTCACAGTTGAACTGACTCGATCACCGCTTAACTTTGCTTAGATCTGACAAGAAAAGCGGCAAAGAAAATCAAATCAATTTACCTCACCGATAGAAGAGCCTTTTTTGCCCGGAAACCCTCCGCCCAAGTCCAGCAAGTTCATTCTGAAGCCCAATTCAGCACCCAGGTCGAACAAGTAACGAGCTATCACCACGCAACGGCGGAAAACATCGGTTTCTTCGCAGCCAGTTCCCACATGAAAACTGACGCCCACCAAATCCAAATCGAGTGCTTTGGCCAACTGCATCAGCCTGGACGTATCCTTAGGGAGGGAGCCAAACTTCCGGCCCAGCATATACTGGGCTTTTTTGGCATCGCAACGCACCCGAAGTACTAACTGGGCGCTGGGAAAAACTTGCTTTATCTTGTAAAGCTCCGTTTCATTGTCAAAAGTCATCATACGGACGCCCACAGAGGCGGCGTAGCGAATATGAGACATTTGCTTGACGGGATTGGCGTAAAGAATGCGATCTGGGTGTACTCCTATTTGGAGTACTTTCTCAATTTCTCCCTGTGAATTTTCATATCGTATAATAAGTCAAATGATAAGCAGATAGCAACTACAGATATCGTTAATTGGGCAGGATTGCGCAAAATTGTGTTGGGGGAGAACACACCCATCGTCCAACAAAATGCTAGACGTGTGCAATAATGGCCACGCGGAGCTAAACTCGAGTTTCAAGGCGCGCTCGCAAGATGGCAGTTACAGCCTTATATGAACCGAATTTACGTGCATGAGTTTTGCAAAGTAAAGTTTCTCCACATAGTGCGCATGGGATACGACTTAGAATTTTTGAGACATCAATTCTGAAGTTTATTACCATCAATAGAAATGTTTAAGTTAAGTCAGCTAAATGAAAAGCAAACACGAGGTATACTTCACCTTTGACGCGCAGTCAAAATTGGCGCCCAAGGTGTTGAGGACTTCCAGGACGACTTCGTAATCATTACATTTCACAGCTGTTAATGTACAAAAAAGCATTAAGGCCACTGTATACCACTTTCTCTTACGAGTAACTTCTATGGGAATTTGTCATGATGATTTTCGCGATAAACGTAACATTTGTCTCCAATATTTTTTACAATAAAGTTTAACGATCATAAAAATCTGGATCCCTCCCAGACGAAATTTTACTTTTTGCATTCCCTCGAGAATTCGTACATTTTGTGCATTCCCATAATTACCTATAAGGATTTCCGAAAAAAAACTTTTTTCCAGGCTTTATAAACTTTAGCTTTACTGTGAAGAAATATTTTGAAATATAATAGATATTTTAAATATGTTACTTTTTTACAAATTTTAGGTATTTTAGAAATTTCTGGTATTTTAGAAATTTTGGTATTTTAGAAATTTTAGATATTTTACAAACTTTAGGAATTTTACAAAGTTTATGTATTTTACAAAGTTTATGTAATATAAAAAGTTGAGGTATTCTAGAAATTTCAGGTATTTTAGAAATTTTAGCTACTGTATTCCAAAAATTTTAGGCAATTTACCGTAGAACGGCTGAACACGAGGGAGTTGGCATTTCCATTCCTTGTGTTTGCGGACAAGATCTCCGATATCAAGGACGTAGAAAGCGTCTTCTTGTTGTCCAGACTGAACTACGTCACGAATGACTGTTTTTACGTCACTGCCAGTCTCTAGGACCTGGATGGGTTTTTGAACTTTCATGGCAGGAGAGATTTATGTGTCTCTGTTCGTTTGACGAGTAAACTTCAGCGAATAACTCATCAATGGTATTTTACTTGAGCAGAATCACCAGACAATTGGGTTGGATTCTGCGGTTGGAGAAGTCAGGATTCAAACCTGGCCGAGTACGTACGGTTTCGAATGGTTGAATGTTAAACAGATGGGTGCAGATCAAGATAAGGTGGTTCAGATTTAATGCAATTTGCCGATTTGCTCTCGATTTGCCTTCACTGCTCGGTCAGGTACGAGGAAATGTAGATCTTTGAAAAGCCTACTACGCTTTTTATAGATAGGCGAACTAGGCTCGTACGCTTTTGAATAACGAAGAAATTGGTTGTCTGTTAAGAAGCTCGACACGTTCGCACAAACGTAGAGTGAATTCTAACTATTACGCAACTTCCATCGTGATTCGGTAACCTTCTGAACAAAATAGGAAAAATCAAAACTAAGGGCTTCGATTAAAATTTTAGTGATCTTACAGCGATGACTTAAAGCAAACATTAACGAACATTCCAAAAGCTTTCTGGAAAAAAACGATTTGAGCTAGACGGTCTCATAGGCTTTGAAAAACAAATCAATAAGTCCTAGAGAAACAAATGAAAAATTACGTATTTATGATGCATCGTAGCTTCAGACGATCATAAAAGCTGTTAGGGCCACTGCATACCGCCTTTCTCTTACGGACGATTCCATGGAAAAATACGTAAAATGTATTAACACATTAATTTGTATTATACACGCAAGTTTTCATGGAATCGTCCATATTTATGGACGG
>JAHZNP010001472.1:0-19454 GCA_020615345.1 Triops cancriformis
ATAAAACGTTAAATTGTCCAAGGCAAAGGTAAAAGCACTTAAAAAGGCACAAAACAGCTCAAAACACAAAATCAATCAATCGCACGTCTGTCTAACGTCACTATTCCTTTTCAACTAGTCGGTGGTCAGAAACATGCAAAAAGCGTGCAAGGTCACTCGTCACACGCCTCGAGCGTATGGTCAAGCCGAGGTCGCATAGAGTCACTCTTCGTTTTTAAGTAGTGAATACTAGATCTAACAAGAAGTCCCAAAATTCGGGAAGTGTTCCCAATAATTAAATAAATAATTCCCAAAAACTAGGGGTAATTGCCAAATTTGAGTACTTGCTACTAGTTTTTGGGGAGAGAATGCCCATATTGTCGGAGTTGCACACCATCTTTTGGCAGAGGTACAGTTTTTTGTTAGCCACTTCCAAGTATAGGAAGGCAGAATACACTAGTTTCTGGTACCCTTTTTAACAGTGTAGGGTTGACTTTTGTGACGGCGATTCCTGTGAGCTTATTATTTATAACTTGTATGTCACGTATGTGTATTGTGCCAATGATCTGTTATGTGTTTTTTAAATATATATTGTGACTGATCTGCTTATATGTATTTCAAATATTATATATTTGTAGTGACTAGAATTTATGCATGTTTTTGCGCTTTTATACAATATTTTGAGGTTGAATGTTGTTGCCTCTCCTTTACTGAACATGCATATGGTATTTACTCAGGAAGCACTCTTTAAAACATTACAAAAATTAAGAAGTAAAATAAGGTTTCGGAGTTAATACCCCAAATAGAAGATACGGACGCCGCCTATTACGGACGCTATTGGCAGATTCTCTCCCATCCAACGAGTTTTGCATACAACGGCTGAAAAAGTTACTCGTGTTAGCTGAAAAAATCCACATAGCTTTTGTGTCGAAAAAAAAAGAGACCTCGAGTCTGTTTCAGCTGACAGAAAACTTACACTCCATCGAGGGTCCGACACTGTTCAAGGTCAATAAATTAACCGAGAGTCGGAGATGTGTTAGTCCTTTCAGGTCAGTCTAACATTTAATTCAGCTAAACTACGCGATTTACGCGTATTTTGAAAGGTTTGCATTATCGATTGCGTTGTGACGGGGGTCAGGGTCACAAGCAATTATCATTCTGAGGGCTTTTATCGTCATTAAGAGTACACGGTTAACTTGGCAATGACTGTAATTTTTTAAAAATAAGTTGGAAGGACAGACTTGCGGTGCGTTTGTCACCACAGGAAAAGGTGCGTATAGTGCACTGAAAATATCCACCGAGATCGATGGCAAAAACTTGCCGTAAAAGGGTGTACACAGAAGTGCAATACAAATCAAGTCATTGAGCAATCTAAAAATCTGACTAGTGTTTTCTTTAAAAGAGACCTAACATTGCAGTTACGAAACAGCTAAAACTGTACACAAAATCATTTAGTTTTCCTTTTTTTAGAATCCAAAGATTATAGAAGCAGATACCGGAAGCGCTATCGATGTTCTCTTCTTTTTACTTTTCAAGACTAAAAATCAATGAATAAGAAGAAATGATCCAAATGCCAATCTCAGGGCTAACGAACAACACTTCCTCGCTTTTCATTCCTTTTTGGCGTGCGGATGAAGTTCACAATCTTTTCCACATTCGTTCTGCTCACGAGTAAACAATGGACTCTCCTGGTTATGCTGAACGATGGCCATTTGACAGCCGACTAAGATGTCCTCTTCGGGAAAATCCCACGCTACGGTGCTGTGGAATGCCATATTGGCAATGGCAATCCAATACTCACAGAAGGAAAACCAACTGAACGCTGTAATAAAGAGAATCCCTTGTAACGAAAAGAGAGTAAAATAGATATAATAACGATGGTCTACCTAATTCGTGACAGTACAGGCGATGTTTCACGAAGAAAATCAATAACCCTGCCGTGCAGACCAAGGAAAGCACGAACATGGCTCGCTTGACTTTATACGACTTTCGCTGCAACGCATTTTGAACTGCATGCGACTGTCCGAGCAGTTTTAGAACGAACAGCATATGAGTCTGCGAGCTTATCATGAACGCGATAAAAATTTTCTCATGGAGTGCTAAAAACATGGCAGGAATTCCAATTAACTCGTGTACCGAAAGCAATAGTGTGTTGAAATTCACACTTACGGTAATTTTCACGGTTAGACACGTAAGTCACGCCAACAAGCGTACACAGTTCCAATATGCTGAGCCAGAATACGCCACGAATGAGATTTAAAATGTGATGACGCTTCTGAGGTTCGATACTTGGCAGCAGAGAGAGGTAGTAACTATGGTAGACTAGGGAAATGAGTATCCGGGGTCCAACATGAAACGCGATACAAATTCTCCAGAAATAACGCTGAGGACTAATCCCAGTAATGGAACTGATGGAGGGAACAATGTTGTACACCTACAAACCCCAACATTCCCCAGAAAAAAGAAAGTTTGTTAGTTACGAACCTCTAAATAACACAATGTTTCCCACCTTGCAATAAGTTTCATGAATATCTTCTTGTTGGAATATGGTGGCTGTAGTTAAACAGAAGAACAAACCTACCAACGGCATCAATACAGTGATCTGACACAATTTGCTAAAACTGAACCGCAAATACAAGTTCTCTTTGGCTTTCACACCCCCACATTGGCAATTCTTAAATGACGGATAAGTGAGTACCGAACATGATTCATCCTTAGCTAGGTTATTTTCTGTGTCGCCATTCATTCTGCAACAAGAAAGATTAAAATTCAAAGCAAGCGATTTCTCATGATCGCAATGCATTACTTGTTAAGTAAAACGGACTAGATTATGAAGCCTGGAGAAATTTGACACAACCGCGTTGAGCCAATCCAAGGAGAAAGAAAAGGAGATGTTCTACACGAAACAGAGACACAACAGAGCCAAGAAAAGAGTGGAGAATGTACAACAAGAAGCTGTACTTTGCTACATCACACGGCGAAAATGGTGAAAGGGTGGAGATGACTATGCGCAAATCTGAAAGCAAAGGTAACGAGCCACTCAGTAGTTCAGGGTGTCCGCCAAAGAACAAAGAAATTGGCATATAGGAAAAGGATGGCTGTCACCCACGGAAGCAAAGCACTAACAAAAATGGAGGCAGGCTTCTGCAGCAGCTGCGAGGCAAACGCACAATAAAGATCCAGAGATTGGAGCGCCAAACAACCCAAAGCGGCAGCAATATCATCTCTAGTAGCGCACCGCACTGCGGGAAAATCAAAGTAAGCGGCAGCGCTACATACGATACCGTTTATCCATCGCATATAATATGTATTAACTTCGTTTTAGAAAATACAAGGTAAGAAATACAGCGTAAAAACCAGCACGTAAGTACGACGGGGTCAATCCTCCGTTCACAGTGCAATATCTTTGTACCGCCCCAAGTCGTCGGATTCCGTGCCTAACGAGCGTTTACTGCCATTGGACAAATAACTGAACGGTTCGCGGGCCAATTTCTGTAAGGTAACATCACCACCAGCATGGCTGGGCTGACAAATGGCTGAAAGTGACTGTGCTCTTCGCATGCCCCCAGCTAAGGCATTCGTCCTATTCGGATCAGACCAGTTATTCTTGTCTGATAATCGCGGCTGGTTAATTAAGCCCACGCTAACGGGCCGTGATAAAGGCGGCCGTGACCAGTATGTATCAGGGTCATCTAAGTAGACCAAGGATTGTGCCCGGTACCGGGATATTTGCCTAATTGAGCCGCCGACAACTTTTTCGGGGTACAGCCCCACACCAGCAATGCCCATGGAACCGTAGACCAGGCTGGGGTCCATGATGTAAGGGTAGCTAGGGTTGTTATAAGCATACGCTTGTAACCGTCGGGAAGCTAACATGTCGTACAAGGTGGCCGCGTCCTCGTCCGATTTACGGTACATCGTTGGCACAATCTGTCGTTCGGATCGGTCGCCGTACACTGACGCTGATGACAATGACCTGAAAAGGCAAAGGATAGGCACAATTCACTTTCCACCGGTACCGCACCAAGTCAGCAATGCGAAAGACAAACAAGTTCCTCAACCATAAAGTTTCTTTATGTTTTATGGGCTTTTTACTTTATGACTAATTAAAGGAAGAAACCTTCACTTTTTGCATTTGGATATGCTTCGCCGCACATCCGGAAAAGGATAGCGGTGACGGCGTTGTGTGTGAAACAGTATTTACTAATTAGTTTTCGCATAAGAATCTTAACGGAAACGAAGTTTCTCTTTTGCTTCTCGTCAATACAATATTGTACTCATTCTTAACCTGGCATAGTTTCTAACAATACGTTACCGTTTTAGTGAAGAGGAGTTTAACGATGTGGGTCCTGCGTTCGTTTCATGGTTGGAATTGGATTGCGTTATATGAAAATTAGACTTCATATAACCTTCATTCTGGTAACCTCGCAGTTGCGAAAGCGCTTTATTGTCAACATCCGGCAATGTTCCCTTTGTCACAATACCTGTCTTTGAAGGAGAAGAAGAAATTACATATCGAAAGACAGACTTTTTCTCGAAGAAGGAAAGAAGTAATTACCAGTGTCAAGTCCCGTAGTCGTCGGGATACATTTTTTTCGTCTTTCCAGTTCGAATAATGGCAGTGTACACATATAACCCCCATAATCTAATATTTGAAGGACAAAAAATAATGACATGTTCTGGCTAACCCCAGCGAGCTAGCCGGATAAAATTCCGTTTACTTACATTGCAGGCGGCTCGAAACACCCAGAAAATTAACTCAGCTTTTCCATAAGAAGTGCTGAGACTCTATAACAATTGAAAGGAAAAGTTACAAAATAGGACTTAGGAGAATTGGCTGCTAAACTATCCCAATGTAAAATAAACATGACATGGCATAAAAGATGGGCGTAGGTTTCCTGGTTAAGTGACTCAAATTAATTCCTATTCACGAAACCATTCTTGCTCCGCATTTATTGTTTAACCGGGTAAACATCACAAGGGTTGCTCCTGCGCCCGTAAAATCTCGCGCAAAACACAAGCCTTCACAGTTTATGAGGGAGCTTTACTTACCCAGTAGTATATACTCATGAATAAGACAAGGCCGCATTCCGGAAAGAAACAAAGAATCGAGGTCAACAGCCATGTCAAAATGGGTCTTGTGCGGTGCTGTAATATGAAACACAATATATGGATTGATCGACCCAGCAGTATTCTTTTTCCGAAGCTTACCAATGCAAGGCCAACTAACAACCCCACTGATGCTAGCCACACTACAAAAAATCCTCCACATAAAATGTACGACGGAGTAGCGGCCTCGTCTGTTGGGCAAACAGGAGGGTTAGATAGAATTGTGAATAGCGATAAACTCTAACGTACCTCCGGCTTCGGTTATTAGCCAAATTTCGAAGGCAAAAGCCACAATGTAAGCTATCTAGCGTGTCCAAAAACATAACAAGAAAGTTTTATTAATTACCTTTCCACACCAACATTCTGTCATTTCCATCTATGCTGTCATTTTCTTTCATTCCTGTCAAAGTTTTGTACAAACACGGGATAGACGGAAATTACGGCATAACGGAACTCAGTTTGTTATTGGGGCCTCACCTACTGTCACGTCCTAATAAGTCCCTTTATTGCGTTGACTGTGACGCGATACTATTTGAATGTTTTTCGCTTTTGCATACCAACTTACATCGCATTATTATATCATATTAGACTTCTTAATGCTCGCTAAACAAGGCCTATTACAGGTTAAATTTATGCACTCACGATGTTCAGAATAGACGTGGGATAAGTTTGTTTGGCATCTATCAAGACATGACCTATTCGCCAAGCGTTTCGTCACAGCTAAAAAGAAGCCCGCCAAAATTCAGGAAACCCAAAATTCTTGCCTACAACATAGCTACTTAAGAGGAAGTTGGAAAGAAAACAAAGGCAAGGGGGGGGGGATTCCCTGTATCCGTAACTTTGCCCACGGATATGAGACATTGATGTTTCAGGGGTGGGCACTTAGTGAAAAGAAAAAAAGATACTTGAACGGAAGTTTTCTGGTTTTTCTTCTCGTTCGAGTTGACCACGCAAGTTCGCGAAAAATCATCACCCACTCCCACGGCCTACCTTCGCAGAGCGTAAAAAATGAACAAAAGTAGCCTTGTCCCCAACAAATTATGAGTTCCAGACAAGTTAAATGAAGTCTAAGAGCTTGAGTTTGAGTAGCACGTTGCGGTTAGCCATCAGCAGATTAATGGGTCCTTTTAACCACGAAAACGTGCTCAATAAATCAGGAGTCAAAAGCAAGGAGGAAAACTGTAGAAAAAGGGCGAGTCTCGATGAACATACTAACATACTTGTCATAACAAAAGAGTTCTAGATCGAAGTACGAGACCTCGTTCCTTCCCAAATGTTTTGATCCAGGCCAGTTCATGAGTTACGAAAAGGAAGGCAAAGTTCGACAAGCCCACTCTTCATAGCGCGAGGACGTAGGAGATTTAAATCGGTGAAAGTGCGAAAGGCTGTGTTAGGAAAAAGATTTACGGCGTGAATGTCTCGAGGCGCTGAACGCCTTTTATGTATACATTACAGTACGGCATGCACTCTTGGGAATTATTTTGAGGAGAAGCTTAGCGTAAGTGCAATGCTGGACAAGCCCATCTATTTCCATAAAGAGGCTTCGAATTGTCTGACTCCAACCATCCCCTTTTTACGAAACTTGATGGCTCATTTGCATGACCAAACAGCCCAAACCGGATACACCGGACTCTATAGTCGCACTACGCCTCTTCGCGAGCTCCACCATATGGCTAATGCACTCTTTTCAATGCTTTTCAGTACTTCATGTAAACAAGATAACCGGATTGTCGGGTAACCAAGAAATTGGCTCAAAACCGCCAACAATGGAAAAATGGGGCAAATTAGGCGTGCTTAAATGTAAACGGTGCCACCTAGGTTCGTACCCTCCTGACCTTAAGCAACACTTGGAAGGTGGTAAAGGCGAATGTATAACATAATGCGGAAATTGTAGACACATTTTAGAGGTGACGATTCCGTTACTCCACGACTTTAATTTCTTCGGCGTGACACCTCTTTGCACTTACCGTGCTATAAATGGCCGTAAGGATAGTTCCCGTTAATATGGTACAACACAAACATCGGTCGAATAAAGCCATCACCATATTCCACCAATCCGCCAAAGAATGTTAGGAAAAGCCAGCTTAAAATATCGATGCGTCGGTCTGTTTTGCCATCACGTTCCTGCACTTCCAAGTCGTTTCGGCAACGGCTACTGGAACACTAGCACTAGGGATTAAGATAGCTCTATTTGCTTTGACATGCTAGGCTAGATGTCTGTCGTTGACTGCTTCGGTGCACATCTCAGGTCTGAATCGAATGGTTTTGCCTTTCGAAAGGATTATGTTTAAACACAGGCTGGTAGTTCTGAAAACACCTGGACGTCACCCCGCATCCTTTCACCTGCTGCACTTCTTTTGCTTTCGTTTCCTTGGCTGTGGAAATCCCTCGTCGTTCCTGCACGGAAAGAAGAGTATGCACAGTAGGGGAAACCAACAACTGAGGCCATGCACCTTGTCGACTCAACTGATGAACTAGTAATGCAGGTTGCAGGTTTCGGGCCATGTGCTATGCGGTAAAGCCTGTATATCCAGCGGTTACATTAGGGCCGCGAGTCCTAGCATAAATATATGTGAGAAAGTTGCTCGCCTGCGGCAAGACCAGTGTAACAGAATAAGGAAAAGAGAAAATGGATGCAAACGTATTACACGAAACCAGAAGAGACCCAGCTCGTACGCTGCTGCTTTGCAGTGTCCAGCGGCTGTAATTGCTTTAACCGATTGTTTCAAGAGCACACACTTTTACAAATGGTGTAAAAACTTCCCAGCTTGGGAAATTGGGGCAGACAATTTTGTACAAAAATGTCCTACTTCCAAGATGGTTCAAAACGTAACAGTCATACGGCACCAAACGTAGCAATGTTTACGCACTGAATTGATTGTTGGAATTTTAGTGCTGCTTTCTTCTAGATAAGTGTATAGTGGTTTGGATAAAAATATGTCCCACGCAAGGATTTAAACCAGAAAGAAAATTTTAGAAACTACACGGTTTTTGTACGGTTGCTTGGAGTACAAATGCACATCCGTTCCCTTTCGTATGTTTTAAAGGAACTACCCGGCATTTTGAGAATGTCAATATAACGAATAACAGTTCGAACAGGGCCGTACCCAGGATTTTGGTTCGTTTTTTTTTAATATGCATTTTTTTTGGACATGTGGGCATTCTCCTATGTTACCATTGTAAAACAAAATTTCGGGGGGTGGGGGAGGGTTAAACCCTAAACCCCCCACCCTGGGTACGGCCTTGAGTTCGAAGATCAAGAAGTAGTAGACAATACTATATATCGAGGGTCTCTTTAATGAACAGTCCATACCAGTGGCGGCATAGACGGGTGCAATTGCATCCCGTGGCTCCAAGGGTTGCAATATTTCAGTAAAATCGATTTGACGGAAAATCTATGAGTTTGCAACTCTTGACCGAGCTCTTAATGATCCCTACTCCCTGACCAAACTTTGAAATCACGCAATTGGCCCATATAGTATGCACTTCCAGTGGACAATGGCATTGCAAGAATAAGTAACTAAATTTTTTGAGTACTCCAACGATCCGAGACCAGTTTTAATCGTTGAGCTGTAAACATACATGGTAATTAAACAATAGCTAAGTTGGATCTATTATTGGTTATTAGTAGAACAGTGAAAAATTTACACGCGTAGCCTAGACTACATTAATACAGCACTTCATGTATACTCGAGAAAAAAAAGTGCGTTAGTTTTGTAAAGAATGTGAACTCTTCTTCCGCAAAAGCCACTACTTATCACGGACAGCAATGTAGCGTTATATTATTTTCACGCGTTCTTTTCCATCGCGTTCAATTTCTTGACAGTAGCTGTACTTATTCATTAAATAAGAGCAATATCGAGCGCACTTGAAATTATACCCCCAACTCCCTGGGTAAACATTACTCTTTCAAGTAAGCTATTTCAGAAGTGAGTTTAAGCACGAAAAAAGGAAGGTTCGTTACTGCTTGCTCTAGGAATCGTCTGTCCGACATAAACAGTAACCGATGGAAGGTCAAACTATGATAAGTTCCTAAAAATGTGGTCCCTGTTAATTGACTAATTATTTAAAAAACTAGTTGAACTTACATTATATTTGAATGTCCAATTTTCCACACGCAAAACTACGGAAATAAACGGCCCGATTCCAATCACTTCGGATTGAATGAACATGAAAGTATCACGAAAGCTATGTGAACACGCGAACTATACTCGAATTGGCATACGTAACCTCACAAAACGAGCGTAATGTATTGTACGTACTGTACTGTACAGTGCACCCTGTAGACTCTGTAGGCGCAACGGTGTGAACAGCACTCGTTACGCAACAACACCGTACCTTAAAAATTATGTTTGGTTTCTTTTTAGTATTTATCATTTGAATAAATCATTTCGAAAGTTTTCGTGTATTTTGCCATGAAAATACTTTACAAAAACATTAATTTTTTTTATTACAGTACAGTTTAAAATGGCATACCCAAGTCGAAACCTTACAGACATTTCAGCGTCCTAACTTTCTCCATATCAAGATTAATGGCGAGTTCCATGGGCAGCACTTTTTCGGGTTTGGTGCGAACCTGTTTTCTGCACTAGAACTAAAATGACGTCACGATCCTAACCTGGTGCCGCGCGCTGGTGCAGCGGTTGTTTACATTCCTTTCAAACATGGCCGAGGCTGAATTTTGTTTTAAAGAATTTTAAAATCAGATAACTGAAAAAGTGCTCTAAAACCTTAAATTGAGCTATGAGATGCTAAAGGTTTTCCACGGCTGAGTCTAAATTTTTTCCTGAGCTACAAAAACATTATACACCCATAGAAAGCGCTTATTGAACAACATACCTTGCCATCCGAATACACGCGTAACTCAAAAATATAACTCCTTATTTTGTGAACGGGATTATTACTTGCATCATGTAAAAGAACCACGGCTCCTCACATTCAATGTCACTACATGAGCTGGACAACTCACAATTTAAGAAATCATAAGAAGTAGCTTCTGTTAATCTTCAGAATTTATATTGGCGCCAAACGAATGTGCACCGAAACCGTCGCACTGCCAAAAAAGTGGGTGCGGCAAAAGTTGCATTGTTTTGCACTTTTCCGTGCGCACCTTGCCAATGGAACGCTAGACGGTTCTTGCACTGGCACGAGAATTCCCAAAGGAACGATGTCGCACTCCATGCGTGCAAAAAAAAAATCGCACCAGTGCAGCAAATGGAACTCGCTATAAGAAATTCTTGTAATACAAACTCAGCTTTAAATAATTGCGTATCTGGTCAAACAGGCTGTCAACGGAATGGCCGTTAAATGTAAGAGGTCTTCTGTCCGCTGTTCACAGGGACCATAGAGTAATAAGCATCGGGAGTTTTCGCACTCTTGACTAGCATCAAGCATCCGCTTTACGTCAGAAACTATAGATGGCAGCTAGCGTTAAAATGTGTCTGGCCCCAACCACAGAGTATACCACAGAGTATACAGAGGGAGTGTGCCTGTATGAGGAACCGTGAGCAGGTAAATTTTGAAAAGGAGGAGCTATTAGAAGTGGAACAAACGCGTGGAGTGGAACAAACTTCTCATTGGTTTCAGTCACGTGGTCAGTCGAAGTCCTTCAAGATTGTTATCGTTCTTGTAACACATCGATTATTAACAAAGTGAATTTTAATACTGATCCCATGAAACAATTATCGATTCGAAAAGCAGGATTTGCTTACTATTTACTAAACGTGGTCACACTCGCAGAAACTTTTTTCTAGGCATCTTTTGTTTATAAGCGGAATCTCACCTGTCAATATAAGGTATTATGATAAATATAAGTGTTTTGCATTCGTGAAAAACTAAAAACGTATCCCTTTTTATTATTAAGTAACCAGCTTAGGCCGTAGTCAATTACTGGAAAAACGTATCCTTGCGTGAACGAAAAAGCAGTATGCAGTAAAAGTGAGCAGTAAGCAGTAAAATGGCTTTCCTGACTATTTCCCAAGAAAGATACACTGCTTTTCCACGAAAAAATTACAGGTAAATTGTAAGTTAACCGAATCAATACTCTTAGAAAGTATCACGAAAGCTTAACTAAACCGAGACTACTATTTTACGCCCCTTCTTGCTATAGTTCTCATCTTTTTTTACCGTATTGCATTGTACTGTTATTCTTGAGTCGTATTATTATTGTATATTAATTTGCTAAAAATCGCAACATCCCTCAGAGTTACTTATACGTTTATATTGGTTTAGTTATTTTGTGGTATGATTTACAGTGTAGTTGAACTCTCGTTCATTGCTCCATTTGTGTCTATTCAACCAATTTATAGCGATAAAGTCACCAAGTGCACGATCTAAAATTTACAGTGCATCTTAGGCTTTATTGCTAAGAATTGGTCTCCAAGGAGACATTTTAGGAGTTTAACTCCGGAATTTGAAAATTGTTGGTGGTTATGTAAGTTAGCATGTTGCTAACGAGATATTGCTGCGAAGTAATAAGAAGTTAGACGTAATTAAGTATTTTAAGTCGCTAATATGCTTAATTACCATTAAATATCGTAGACTTCTTGTTTACCTGACGCAACGTTGCAGCCTTCGTTTGGCTGTTCCTGGATCGAGCATAATGAGACAGCCTGATTTTCAAGTACGACCTTACAATAATTTTAATGAACGCTGGTCCGTGCTTTTGGTCGTCTGAAAGCTGTTGATCGTGCTCTACAATCGTTTGGAAGACACCTTCTTCTCTCCAGTTGGATTCAAAAATACTTTGAAGTATGTTATCCTCTAATCCTTCCACTGCTGGTATACCGTTTGATGAGGCTAATACCATTCGGTAGAAGCGCTCAGAAAAACGGCACAAGTGGTGTACCACGGCACTTGGACGACAAAGTCCTTGACCTTCATTGCCGCTTCTGTAACTCTTCACTGATATAAGATCTTTTAGATTGTTTGGGGGATGTTCTTCGTTCAGAATGAAACTACGACAGTCCGTACACGAGGTAGCTTTCAAATGTAACAACTTTCTGACAACAAAACCTGCCACATACGAAATTACGTCTTCAGCAAAAATGCTGAGGCAATCCCTGTCTGAAAATTCTAAATACTCGTGATCGGGTGTTTCTCCTGTGAGAGATAGAGGAGTAAATTTCTCCTGTGATGGGTTAGAAACAACCAAGTCTTGCTTTTCAGCCTCATCGTGCATTTGTTTCGCCAAGTCGAAAATGAAGGCGAAGTGTGCTTGTGGAACGCAGTTTCCGGTCTGTATTGCTTTTAGTTCATTGCGTACAAGAAGCCTTTTGTAAGCAGTTGCGAACTGCAATGCAGTAGGGTTATCATTGAAACCACCTTTACTGCGAATAACGCCAAAGAACATTTCCAAGTGATCCTGGCTTAATGCGTAAGTTAACAAATGCTCAGTTTTGTCACTTTCAATAAGGTAGTCATATAGACCTCGTAAACTGAATGCAAATCAAAAATCCTAGAAAACCAGTTTTACGGCTGCTACTCAGAACACTAATTGTGCCTTTTTGGGGTGAATCGGAAATATATAACCCTTCAAGTAAACTTTCTATCTCTTGCAAGCGACCGAAAATTAAGGTCGAATTCGTTTGCTGTAACGATCCTTTGAAAAATGGGCCACTAGGTACATATGAATTAAGAATATCAAAGAGATCGTTAATCGCCAGAAGAAATGACTCAGTCTGAGCAGAGTCGCTGAATCCGTTTATATTGTTCACCCGACAATATTCCAGGCTTTTAAGCCACGGATCGGCTAAATAGCTGGGCAGCTAATTTCACTTTCATTTTTTGCTTCTGAAAGTGAACGTGGGGGTCTTTCAGTCGGTTAGCCAACGCGAGACCTTCTCTAATTTGAATTTCGTGTAGAGTCTCAATGTACTCCCACTTTATCTCCGCATTACCCTTCTCAGCGAACAGCGTTTTCTTGTCTGAAAAAGCGTTCCGAACCAATTTGAGCATATGACACGGGTCAGGAAAAATAAAAACCTTTTTGTTGGGGTCCGACGGATGCTCCAAATGGGAGGTACGATATACATGGCCAGGAAAAGCTCCGAGCTTCTTTGCCATTGACATATTAGTCTGAGTTCCGTCAAATGTCAATGAAACTACCTCTGCACCGTGCTCATGAAGAAGCAGTAATGACCTTAAAACAAGATTTCTTTTGTCTTCTGCACTAACCCCTGCAGTTAAGAAGTAACCGATTGGGAGCTTCCAGCCCTCTTTAAGGCATGAGATCATAAATACCAGAGCTTCACGAGCTTCCGGTAAGCTGTCGTCGTCGCAGTGATCTCCCATGTCTACCCTACCTATGAATTTTTGTCCGACGTATTCGATGTGTTTTCGAATATTCATTTCGTCAAAGATTAAAGAGCACTACAACGTTTTATCAGGGTTTCCATTCTTTTTAACCTTCAGTACGCATAGTGCGTGATCACTAAACCCTGGCGAGCCGTCGAAACTTCGAAACCATCGTGCGATGGTTTTAGAATGCGGCAATATGTTTAAGAGCTTTGATCTAACGTACTCGTATGCCTTTGGTGAATGAAAGTGCAGAGTGGTAGCGAATACCTTTAGCTCATCGCAAAAAGCTACTTTCGAACCTTTCTTTCCTTTTTTAAGTAGCTCAGTTACCAGGGTACCAGCTAGTGTACCCGACAAACGGCTATTGACAGCTTCTGCTCCGGTTTCAGATAGGCCCTTACTTCTTAATTGGTCAAGCATACTCTTTAGAACGTCGGTCTTAGAAGCAGCCCTACTGTTTCTCATTCTAATAGCATGCATTTGTTTTTTCTAATTTTCTCCTTAATTTCGTAAACACGTAATTGCTTTAATAATCATTCATGCTGAACTCTTGAAGCTGAGGCGCTGCTCCCCCCTGAATCATATTTTTTTTGGACCGTCCTGGTCGAAGAAAGTTCAGCTTTCGCCTCAGTTTTGACGTAGTTGGTTTATTTTTCAGGCGTTTAGGTGTATGAACCATAGGTGCACTACTAGTTGGAGTTTCAAAAATTGATTCTGATTGCAAGGCCTGCTGGTTAACATCTTCGACTACATCGTAAGCGACCTCAATTTCACATTCAACTGGAGGGATCGTCTCAGCTTGGATCATACTGGTCCCAGGCAACTCAGTATTCAATAGGCCTTTCGAAATCTTTGCGTCTGGCTGATTTCTTTTAGCGTAATTGTGTAAGGAAAGATTATATTTTACGTCAGTTTGTAAAGCATAAATTGCTTCACCCGTTGTTTGCTGAACTTCAACTTGTTCAGAAACACTGGGAATCGCACCTGGTTTAAGAAGGTGGGTTTTCTTTCCATCAATAAAACTGCCGCTTGGAAAATGTTTAGAGCAAATTCTGTAATGTCGGTTAAGTGGGTTTGGTTCCCAGTCTTCTTGCCAGTTTATGGCGTTCAGCCAAACACGAAGTTCCTTATGGGATTTAGGTAACGTGTGAAAGGTAACAGGCTCACCTGACATTTCCGGCTGTGCTTCTTACCACAATTCTTCACAATACGTATAGGCGGCATCTTCTGGTATGTACAGGTGTTGGCAATTTTGTTACTTAATGTGCTAAAGGGTGCAGTGCTTGAATACGGTACCATCAAGAGGTAGCCCGATAACAGGTAAATGTAGTCTAATAGTTCACAGACACTCAATCTAAACTTGAACTCGACAATACACATGAGGTTGTGTCTGTGCAAACTGAAAATGAGATTCTCTATCACGGAAGAAACCTGGTTTCTATACAATATAGATTCCATGAATTAACGTTACAATGACGATTGAAGTTTACTGAGAAAAAAAGAAAGTTGTAGACACTGTATACCGCTTTTTCTTTTTTACTGTTGAAATCTTTTTTCGTTCTCGTATGCTTTTTATTTTTTTACTCTTTTCCGGCGAATATCGCGAACGATCTATAAAAGACGCTATATCGGATCAAAAATTTTCACAATGATTTGTTATTGATAATACGTATTACTGTTAGTTTGTCCGTCAGCAGAGAATATCTTAGATAATTTTCTTAGAGGTTTTACGAAAAAATCTCTTTATCTTTTCTAGATACTAAAATCGTTTACTGTATGGTCAATAAAGATTTTAAGAAAGACTTCTCACTTTTTAAATAAATTGTTAACGACAGTATTTCATAGAATTATCCATTAAGGTGTCTTTAACGTGAGTTGAAGAAAAAAATGAGTAAAAAGAGAAGAAAACTGAGAACGTTGGCTAATTTGATTACAAAGTTATTATCCCTTACGGCAATTTCTTCGTCATTCTTACACTTTTAGCAACAACAGTTTGCTCCACAGGAAAATTGTTCAGTCAGAATTGTTAAGGAGGTATTTTTACTAGATAGTTTTGTCCCGTGCAAGATTTCTGGAGTGCGAAAATGTCTAAAGTTTATTGAAAGATAAATGAAAACAACAGTCCCGAGTAATTAAATGCCAAACGCAGCATCCGAATATTTAACATTGTCAAAACACGTTACATAAGATCAGAGTAAAAAATAAACGGGCAAGACCATCTTGGTTTAGGACTTGTCAGGGAGGTCCTTAGACATCTCTTTACTTGACACCCTCGCGTAAGTTTTGCGTTGCCTAATAATATATTAATCTATAGTGAATTCCTATTTATTACTTATACTTACGTTTCCTTTGCCCTTCCCGACGTATTTGGCTTTAAGCCTTGAATAACTCCGCGGCCAAGACCCTCCATAATTTTCGAGGCGGCTACATGCGATACGCTTCCGTTTTCACCTGTCACGTTGTCGCATAACACTTTTGCCACGTCTGCAAAGATTCTTGGAAGCCCCTTGACGAACGTTTCCTTAAAATCGCCAGCATTAAAATCGCCAGTTGGCTCGCCTTCTGAAATAATTTAAAATACCTTCTGTAAAAGAAAATAGTTTTTTAAGTGTATACTTCTGTGTTTCTATCCAAGTGCAAAGGCGCCGCTTGAATAGCGTGTGCTTGATTAGTCTCCGACATTTTGATAACACCACACTAGTCCGAGCTGTTGAATGAAATGAGCCGAAAGGCTTGGCTTCATATAGGGAGCCAGGTGTCATGTCATTGTGCACTAGTGATACATGACAGTTAGTAACGGTTCAAGGTTAACTTGTTCTGCAATAACATCTAGGAATTGCAAAACCGTATCAGGTCGCGGTGTCCTTTATCTTAGGATTAAAGGTTATTCCATTATGCGCAAGCTAGCAATATCAATTATAACGTCCATTGCAATGGCCAATTCTTGGATTCGTGGTGCTTTACCAAGCGTTTAGGCGGCAAAGTTCCAGAAAATGGCATTCGTAATAGGCCAATACGTATTCGGAACGTGGCTACACCGAAGTATGTTTGGCGTTTAAAGCCAGCATAAGGCTGCGGTCACACTGACCAAAAACCAAGGGGAATTGGAATAAATTCCTTTTGACATGAGGTCACACTGGAAAAACCAAGGGAATAATAAGGGTATTCCTGGGGCATACATTTCCATAAAAAGGGCAAGGTTATTTATAACAGACCAGGGTATTAGACTTGGCTCCACCTCCGCGCGGTTTTCGAGCAGTACTATCCTACTAATATGTAAGAAATAAAACTTTTTTCACACATAAACAATTCTTTATTAAATTTATCGACGCAGAATTACCTTATACATTAAAATGAGCATATATTTACACAAACTTTTTTCATGTTTCGTTGTTTGTTTTCCCATGAATGACACTAATGATTGTATTGACCTTGCAGTTAAGAAGTATTAACATTAACCTTGGCATAACTTCCTCATCTCTATTTTTTCATATTCGTGTACTTTCGCATTATAATCGCCTATAAATAGAAAGAATTTGACGTTCAGATTCAGTGTTCAACAGTGAGATAGATCAAGACGATAGCTAATAATCTACGAAAGTTCTTCGTGTTATTTGCTGGTAAGACTTTATTTTACGTACAAATTACCAATTTTACAATATCTAGAATAAATGCGACCTAAAAAATCTTCTAAAACAGATTTTACTATGGAGGGTAGCTCAAAAGGGAAAAAAGGTCGCCACTGGACGTACGAAGAAACCAACCATTTAATCGAAATTTGGGGCGAACCTTCTATGCAGTTGCGATTTGACAGTATGCAAAGGAAAGAATCTCTCTTTAAAGAAATCGAGCTTCAGCTTCAAAAAAGAGGCATATTTCGTACTATTAGCCAAATTAAAGAAAAAGTCCACGGGCTTAAGGCAAAGTACAAAGAATGGTCCTTAAAGCTAAATAAAAGCGGGGCTGGAGATTTAAAAGTTGAGATCCACTTTTCGTTCTACGACGCACTGCAAAATATTCTTGGGAATAGGCCGGCAAGCAATCCCTTACATGTTTCGGACAGTATCGTAATTGAAGAAGATTCCCCTGATTTTCAAGAAGCTTCAACTAGTGAAGGTGTTTTGCAAGAGAGTACAAGATCAAATTCGCTGGAAAGCTTGCCTTCTACATCTGAGGGTAATTATCTTTTAAATTATGAGTAGCATTATTTTTATTTTATTTTTTAGTTTGCGAAAAGCAAGGGTCGTCGTTGAAACGGAAGAAAGAACAAGTTTCACAAACTATCGATGCAGTTGTTGAAAAGTTTTTCGAGAGAGAAGAGGCGTTCTACCAAAAAGAAAACGAAATTCTGGAATCGATCGAAAGAAGGCACAAAGAAGATAGCGAGCTGCGAAAAAATCAATCAGAATGGATGAAAGAACAAAAAATTCTTGAAGGTCAAAGAAGCGCCGAGTTTCTAAATTTGATGAAGCAGTTTTTAGAACCACTGTCCAAGAAAAAAAATAAGTCACATTATATTTTTTTAATTCAATGATGAATACAGTAAACGGAATTCTGGAAAATTGAATCTCAATTTCAAGGTATTGTTCAATTGTTCAATACATTGTCAGTGTTCTCTTTCTCTACAGAATTTTGTGAGCAGTCCATACATTTTACACTTAATTTAACAAAAGAAAATTTTCAAAAATTGCATTTCTTATTTCTTCAGCATAAGCGCGTGGTTCATCTTCAATTGCGTCTTCAATTTCTTCTCGCTCTTGAAAATACATTGTCCAGGAATCGTCTAATGAATCCTTTTGCTCCTCACATATTATGGAGAATGCAGCACGCGTGTATCACATTTTTGATTTTCGACAGCTGTGTATCATTTCTTTTCAATAAACAACGCCAACGTGCTTTGAGTTTTCCGAAGGCTCTTTCAACTGCAATGCGATTTCTACTCAGTTGAGTATTAAAACGCTCTTTTTCTTCAGTTATACCAGTCGTTGGATAAGGTTTTATTATCCATGGTAGTGAAGGGTATGCAGCATCTGCTAATAAATAGTAAGGAACTTGCACACCGGCAATTTCGCGGGTTTCTGAAGGGAAGAGTTTATTCTGCTCAGCAAGTTTGAACAGATTGCTGTTTACAAAAACTCTAGAATCATGTACAGATCCAGGCCACCCAATATTCACGTTGATAAAGCGCAGGGAGCTGTCTACGACGCCTTGTAATATAACGGTGTATCCTCCTTTGCGCACACAATAAAAGTCCGCAGGAAATTCTTTTGGTGCAAGAATAGGAATATGTGTTTCATCAATCGCGCCTACACATTGTGGGAATTTACGTCGAGCAAAATGTTCTGCTGAATAAAGCAGTTCATCTACTGTTGGCAGACGTATTATTTTCTGACCCAGATTTTTCACAAGTTTTTTACAAGTATCGTGAAAAATTGCAACAGCTGTGGGCTTCGCTACTCCAAAAATATGAGCAAGACTTCTAAATTCAATGTTTGTACCTAGACGCCACAAAGTAAATGCAATTCGTTTTTCAACAGAAACAGGTTCTCGGAAAGATGTCGTTTTTCTTGCTAAGCTTTCATTTAACAAAGCACAAAGGTGATCAAAAGTTCGTCTTGATAGACGAAAATTTTCTTTCCATTGGACATTATTCCAAGTTGTCTGCATAATGATCCAAAGTCTCTCGCTTCTTTCAAATTTCCAAACCGAACGAGGCATTGGTTTAATCACTAACATGCCTAGCAACTTTATAAAAAACAAAAATCGCAAACGAGCGTTCGTACGAAATCGTATCCGTTGTAAACGTAGTTCTTCAATCTTAAGCTTCGACAAATCGCTAGCGGCATCATCTAATTGCGAAAGGTCACCTAATCAAGATGTTAAACTTAGAAAGCGTCCACTAAATCGGTTCCGTTGTACTTACTGTTGTCTTGAAAATGCTTCCATGCCTCGTGACAGAAGAACATTACAGTTACCAAACGTTTGTTAAACATTTTAATTTACACGTAGAACGTAATGTATGGAGAATTACTTGTGCTTTGTAATGTGTTTGGATACATACTAAAGGC
>JAHZNP010001473.1:0-19391 GCA_020615345.1 Triops cancriformis
CCGAAATTTTGATTTTATAATGGGGAAGATAGGAGAATGACCAAGTGTCCAAAAAAATTGAATATTAAAACCCCCCGAAATGAAATCCTGGTTACGCCACTGATATTGGGTATAAAGTACAGCCGTCCAAACAGTAAGGTACTCCGGGCTCGGAAACGCAAGCCTTTACATCAAGAAGACCTCAATTCTTAAGATTAGTGCGCAGTAATCCGGAAAGAACAAAGTTGGGAAAACAAGGTTTCTTTGCTAGCTTTCTAAGATTTTTTTAAACGCCATCATATTAGACGATTTCTTCAAAAGTTTGTTACTCATTTGCAAGCCGCTGGACTGAAAGCTTCAAAAGCCACTGGCCACGTTACTTTCTCTATGAGATACGCAGCCCATTGCGGCAGTCACTTGAACTCCTTTTCGGTACTATTCCGACAATCTCGAGGAAAACTCGTATTGTTAGACCCATACAATCCGATTAAGCATCCTCCTTTGGCTGTTCCATTCAAAAACTTGTCAGACAAAGCGCTTCAATCGATGAGTAACTTGTCAAAGCGACTTACCTCTTACGCAATTTTTTCCCAAGCCTCCCAACTATCTTCCTCTAAAGATCGCAGTTTGAGCGGAGAGAAAAAATAAAAAAAATAAGTAATTGATGTGTAACCAGAAACACGCATCGTCTTGGAAGCCCCGTGCATATTACTAGTATCACAGCCATTTTTAGGACAATACCAGAGAAAAAAAGGAAGGATCCTAAGGCGCAGCTTGCATGCCAAGAGGTTATCATTCCATCAACCCCCTTGGCTGCTCCGTATTGCGTTGTGTGTCTGTCGTATGAATCTTGTTTGTGGCGTGGAATATCTCCCTCTTGGCTTGAATAGAATCGCCTAAGGGCTTTTGCAGAACCAAGGAGAAAATGCTGCTGCTGCAGCAGCTTTTTGTAATGGAGGTTATAATATACCAAGCAAAAGAGTACAGTCTGAAAGGGGGAGTTGGGGGGGTGAGCCCAAAAGGGGGAGGATGGGGCAGAAGGAGACCACATAATGGGCAGAAGAAAGAGAGTCAGGTGTGCGATTCCCACGACGTCCTTTGCCTTTCGAGCGTCGACGGATTACACGGCCTCTGCCTTTCACACTCTATCACCGACATAGAAATGGCAAGAGAAGGCCGCAGCCCTCCTCGGCCCCCCCACACCTATCCGCTAAAGAGAGAGGAATCAAGTAAGACTCCGACCAGGGAGCGACATAGACACGCCTCACTGAATTTAGAAACACTAAACAAGAGACTTCGAAAGGTTCTAAGGGCAAAAGGAATCATCGTCCATGTCAACTGAACAGATTACATACCCGGACATGGTCGCAAAGAACGCGGGGTTAAGTCCTCAGCCCGCACCCTCTTTTTACCCTACCTTTCAAACAAGGAAGCTGCATTTGGAGAGGAAAAGAAGGCGGGATGAGAGTCAGCACAAAAAGCGAAGTAATTTTCAAGCTGTGGAAGCAATTTGCCACGTGAGACGATAAAATGGCGTGACTTTTTCTGACGTACTGTGCTTTTGAAGCTTACTAACAATTAAGACTCATTAGAAGTTCACGACTAGTATGTCCCCAAACTAATTCTGCAGCCTAAAGTAAGAAGTGCATAGAGAATTTTAACAATGCGTAATAGCATAAAGTTATACAAATTTAGAAAAGGGAACATTATGGCGAATAATAAGCCAGCGCATTGTGTGACGTATTGATGTTATTTGCCTAGAGCTCCAAGAGGCAATGTGTCACTTGATTAATGGTGGATTGGCGCGTTTTTACAAGAAGCGCCGTCATCTCTCCACTTTTCGCTTTTCAGCAAGACGTATCTAACTTATTTATCCTTGTATAGTTAATATAATGGATTAACTATCGAGAAGAGTACTATTTAGACAAATTAAGAATAACTGGTAATGTCACAGACGTTTAAGTATTGCTGTAGAAATGTAACATTGACTGTTAATATTGAATACAAATGATTCATTTCCTAAATCCTTGGAATGAACTAGGTCTCTTGCCTTTCAAGTTTACAAAGTGTTACTTAAGAATTGTTAATATTTTATCAATTATTTTGTCTGAGAAAGAAGGTTGAAGTAGCCAAAGTAATTTCAAATGTCTCTTAGTGAGCTTGGCTAATCACGATTGCGTGATTCTTGCTTGAAGATCACAAAGCTTTTTATTAGCTGTTTTCCTCTATTAATATAGTACTGCACTTGTAGAAAAGACAAAAAATGTCTTTAAGTAGTTTGTATGCCTAAGTAACTATTATGAAGATTTTATAGGTTGAATAATTTTGAACTTATTGTTTTCATATAAAGTATTGATAAATCCATCCTTCGTTGTAAAATGTGGTCTAACAAAACATTTGAAACCTTGAAAAACCTTGAAGACATGACTAAACTTCATGCAATCACACTTTGCTGACAGTAGTTAGGCATTTGCTTGGAAGTTTGTAATTTTGTCGTTTTGAGGACTTTACGGCTGTCAAGAAGGCTTTGTTGGCTCAGAGATTTCTTTTCTTTTCGAAGATCTCTTTAATATACACTTAGATCGTTGTAACTATCGCGAGTAAGAAGAAAACATGTGGTATGCTAAATATTATGGGGATTCGTATTCAGTGCTAAATTGTAGAATTATTTTATGACCAAGTGAATTGTGAGCTGAAGATTCGCAACTTACTGCGTTTCGCAAACGGCGTATTACTAAACACGGAAGTTTTAACAATGAAGCATTACAGGAATGAGTGTAATGAGTGACTGAAAGCAAAAACTGGAAAGCTTGCTGAAGCCACTCTTCGTGTTATGCCGACTCCCCTCATTTAAGAAGAAATGTACTCCATACCTTAAAGTCAACTTCCCGATCATAACCGCTGTAGGTGCAAAATGGAGAACCAGCTGCAGTGTTACTGGTACTTAAGAGAACAGTCAGTGTTAGCTAGAAAAAGATAACGTTAATCTCGCTTCCCTCCTTTCCGTCAATTTGTGAGTTCGCACAGCACCGAAGAAAGGTTGCGGTATGCGCGCGCACCAACCAAATAAGCAGAGGCGATTTAACTTTCGAGTTCTCGACGCAACTCAGGTCGACGTAAGTCGGGGGTTTACTGCAATTTTTTACTGATGGGAATTTTGAGCTTGGGGAAGAACGGAGCTATTTTTACGTGTGCAGGGGAAGCTGTGAAAGTATATCGTGTCAATCTGCTATTAGGTCGCCTCGGGCGAGAGCATGGTAGGAAATTTCTAGCCATTGATTGTCCCCCAGGCGAAGAAGTTTCGCGGGAAAAGACATTAAGGCCTCATGGCCTGGTATCTTCCTGTAACAGTCGTGCACAGCGTCCGAAGTTGCTGGAACTTTCTATTACCCTAAGGACAACAAAAGGGCGGGAAAATACAGCGGAGACTCTGATGCTTTCGGTTTCCCAGCCAACGACAATAGAGCAAAAGGAGCTTTGAGAGCAAGCTGTTCTTGTTTGGGGCGTTTTACGGTCAAGAGACACTAAACGACAGCGAACGCGAGAGTGTTGGTAAGCATGTGTAGGTATATATGTACGAGGAAGCTGAAAAAAAAACGTGATGGCGAAAAGCGAGCGAGGCGTACATTACGACCAAGAAGATTTTATATAGCAGTAACCACTGAAACTTCCCAAGGTATAGGAGTCGTTCCTTGTCCTCCTTAATGGGGGCCCACACGGTCATTGATCCAGCAGGGTTGGTGGTGGAGGGTTATAAACGCCTGAGGGGTCTTTAAGTGGCGGAGAAGCTCCAAGTCATTTAGCTCCGATTCGATGCGGGTTGGTTGGGAGTTGTTTCCGAGTTCTGATGGGATCATTGCATGAAAAGGAGAGCTAGCGGCTACTTTGCAACAGCTGGGAAGACAACAGCTAGCTGACAATCGCTTGGCGAAAGGCGTTTTTCTTCTCTGTTAGAAGCGCTGACATCGATTTTGGGTTTGGTCGTTGTTTTTGGCCGGTCTTGCAGAGAGGGAAAGAAGCTGCGTAGCTACGGGAAAGATCATTCAAGCTGTGTGCCACTGGTTATGACTATTTCCGTGGATAGGGTAAAATGAGGACCTTATTTATCATGCGTTTAACCCCAATTTGGAGCGATTTTTCACTTGTAAGGCACGGGTAGTTTATCATAATTGGGGCTAGAGGAATTAAATTTTTGGTAGTGAGATCGCTTCAGGTTTACGAAACGACGGTAAAGTAGACATCCGATTTTTTTAGTCCCTAGATTCATTTAGACTAGTCGGAGTAATACTGAAGCGAAGATTCTTGTACAGTAGGAACTTTAGTTTTACGGATTATGGGCTTATTCATGCGAATGTACACACAACAGAAACAGAGATAAAAACCAATTTAAACCTGTCTCATGTTGCTGGTATTCTTTGAAAAGGATTGCTTAATGGGGGAAACGTTTATTGACTATTACCACTGTTGAACGCACAACTGAGATCAGGGCACAATTCTGGTCAGCTTGGTGAATCTGACCAGAATTCAGGCGATTTGAGTTTCATTTTACTTGACTTGATTTTACTATGATTACCATGTTTGGAATCGAAGAGTTAATAACCGATTCAGTTAGCTGAAAAACTTTAGTATTCAAGGAATCTAAAATTTAAAATTAAATTATATTTACTAAAATCAAATTTGAAAACGGTTTCGAACTTCGAAACTAAGTAAAATGGGTTTGGAAAAATGGGTTAAAATTGAGCGTATCTCCTCTATACTGTCATAGCCACTTACTTGTTCTCTTTTCGTAGGACCACAGTCGTAAAAAAATTGGCAAAAATGATTTTGAATTGCTTTTCAAATTAATTTAGAAAGATCTAAAAACGACGAATGGACTTACGTAAGATGTCTTTTTAAGTAGACTTGAAAGAACTTGCGTTGTGAAGCTTACATTTCAAATCCATATGGTTTGATAAAAATAAATAAAGTGGAGTCCGGACTTCCGTGTTAAAGTGTAGTTATGAATTCTAGTTGAATTGATTTACATCCTTCCCGAATTTGCACAGGTTACATTATGTTCTTATGTTATGTTATGTATATTATGTTATATCCTTCATAGGATAATATCACTGAAATATGCCAGCAGTTTGAGCGAAGTAGGAAGTTATTTAACAGTATTGTTAATTACTATTAAGAAAGACGTTGGAAATGACACTGCCGTTGTGTACGTAATTTTGTTTTCGCAGCAGGTTGATTTTTCTAAAAGTTGATTTGCTCTTAAGTGAACTATACGCAATTGACATTTCAAGCAACGAACCACCGGTGAATCTGTGCGTCCTTTGACAATTCTGCCCCTTAGATAGGACCCGTGCAACTAGAGTTACTTACGGAGAGGCACAGAAGAACAATACTATCCTGTCGTGTTGGAAAATGTCAGTAATTTATCCCGTTTGTGCAATTGAGCTGGAGGTTGCCTCAATGCATGCACCATTCAAAAGTGAAACACTGCCAAATGACATTTCCAATGATGCGATGGTGTGACGCAACACTTCTGATATCAGTGAACGCTTTAAGAAATGTTTAATTCTATCGTGATCATTCTTGCCTCCTGAAAGTATTAGTTTAGTTTACGAAGGAGATGTCACATGTGTTGTACACATTTTCGGCTACTCCTGTACAAAGGAATTCGGAAAACTATTCTGGTGTCATTTCTGCGCGTGAGGCAAGGGAAGGAGTGAGTTACTGTTAGATTCCTAACAGAACCCCGAACCTGTTATGGGTTTATCGTGCTTAGATTTAATATTAATACTAAATAATTTCGAAATAGTAGGAATTCGGAACTTTTTACATTCTAAACAATAACCCTGCAATCCAAAATCTTTCTGTAATGAAAGACACATGGAACTGTAAACTTCAAAATGTCCGCGTCTGAATTACTACACAAATACGCTGCTTGATGGCGCTACGCTCTAACTTTGGAACCCAAACATGCTGCTTTACTAATCCGTGTTTAATAATAAGTTTAGGGTATTTGTGATTTCGTAGCTCTTTCAAATAATCTGACATTTATTGCCTTGCAATGACTGACGAATACAAAGAAGAGCAGTTAGGAGAAATCTTTACATTACAGTCCATTTATCCCGATGAAATCAACAGTAAGGAAAAGTCTGCAATATATATTTGCATTTTTTAAATTTAATAAATCCGTTTGAGAAAACTCACGCTTTTCTTTTAAAATTAGTACTGGAAGAAAAGCCTTTCCATCGGTTTACGGTTGACCTTAAATCAGAGGGTTACAATGAAGAAGCCGAAGAAGGATACGCATGCAAGCTCGAAGTTACGTATACGCCAACATACCCCAATGATCCCCCCGAGTTTGATGTAACGGACACTGTAGGGATGGATGATGAACAAACTGAAAGACTTAAAGAACATATTCAAACCCAAGTTGAAGAAAGCTTAGGCATGGTCATGGTTTTCACCATGGTTTCAGCGGCTAATGAATGGCTGTCCGTGGCATGGGAAGAAGAAGTTAAACGAAGAGAAGAAGAAATCGAACGGAAGAAAGTAGAAGCTGAAGAAGCAGAAAAGGTATAAAAAAGTTTTATTAAAAAAAAAGCGAATTAAGTTTTTTCTTTAATGCCTGCAAACGCTAAACTGCTTGATTATACAGGATACATTTACCGGATAAAAAAGTAGCAAGTAAACCAAAAAAGAACGGTACATTCAATTTAAAGTAAATGTGTGCCGCATAAATCTTAACGTAGTCAACTAAGAGTTGACAAGCTAAAAAATTAGATTTCTAACTAATTTTATTGGTTCATTTGTTCTATTTCCGTAATTTATGGACTTTGAACTTCTAGCTATTTTTTGGTTATTTTATGTTATTTAATCACTTGTTAAATCATACTCTTTTTCATTGTCAGGTGCGCTTCGTTGGAACTCCAGTCACAGTTGAAAATTTTTTGTCATGGAAAGAACGTTTTGAAGCTGAAATGAGTGTTTTGAAAAAGCCGGAGAAGGAAGATAAAGACCGAAAGCTCACTGGAAGAGAACTTTTCATGCGAGACAAATCTTTGATCGATTCCGATCTGAAATTCTTAGAAGAAGGTATTAAGCCGTATTTGAATATAGTATTCCATTTCTGTGGGAGAACGTTTAATTACTGTTTTTGTACAGGTGGTGATGCTGTTAAAGTTGACGAATCCTTGTTTCAGGATTTGGACGATCTGGATTTGGAAGAAGTGGATGACGTGGATGAAGATGATGAATAAAAACTTATTATTTCTTCTGGAAATATATACATTATCTGCATTCTCAGCTTCGCGGTACTTTCTTAAACACGTTTTCAATTTGTACGCTTGTGGAGGAGAGGGAGTATGTGGTACTTTTCTGTTAGTAGATCTCCAGTTTTACCAACTCCAGTAAATTCTTGGATGGGTATAGAGAGAACGAGTCTATTAGTAGGAGAATTCGGAGTTTTGCAGGAAACATTTTGCTGTAAGCGTTGACGTTGTACAGCAAAGCTTACGTGCTCAATGCATGCGAGCTCTTCTGAATTATGCGCGGTTATAAGTTGCGTCTATTTTCTTAGTTACTGTTTAGAAGTTACAACAATCTCAAGTACTAGCATGATTTTCATAATTGTGCGCACCGCAGTGTTCTTGAAAGGTAAAGTTAATTGTATTCCAAACTGACTGACTATAATAGTATTCCAAAGTTTTCATCACCAGTTGTAAATGTTAGAAAGCAACTGAAAAGGTTTGACATTCGCATATCCAGACGAATATCAAGGCAATCATAGTCTTGTTGTCTGAGCATTTTCTAAAATACAAAAATATTGACAATTTGTAAAGTGCGCTATTGTTTGTGATCTTGACCGCAAGAGGTGCTAACCTCACAAAAATTGTATTTTCGTGCGTAGGTAGCAAATTTTGTGAATTTTCCGTGCAGTTTCGTGCTATTTTTTTTGCTGCGTGAAAATGGTAATTCGCATCACACAATTCCCTGTTAATTTTTTAACCTATTCATTTGCCCATTATAGCATAAGTTAAAATCTTCACAACGGGAGAAAGTGAAACAGTTCATGGGGTTCACCCAAGCAAATGAGAAAACTGCTATTGCTTGTTTAGTACAACATGATTGGAGATTAGACATTGCTTCGGACAGTTTTTTTCAGAGTTCTGAAAAATACTACGCAAGGGAACCCAAAGCTTCTTCCGTTGACCGGAAAAAAATTGAGCAGTGTTTCAACCTGTATAAAGGTAAACATGAAAAAAGAATGTTAACATTTATAGATACCGTACAAAATAATCCGCCAACTCTTTATGGCATTTGTTTCTAGAACCTAGTGAACCTGATAAAATTCTCGCAGAAGGCATCATGAAATTTCTAGAAGACCTTGGCCTTAGTCCAGATTCAAGATTGGTGCTCCTAATTGCGTGGAAATTCCGAGCCGCTACACAGTGTGTGTTTACAAAAGAAGAATTCGTTAGTGGTATGACAGAGCTCAAGTAAGAGGTTATGATAGAAACTGCCATTAGTCATTAACATTATTGAACCCACTTCCATAGCTGTGACAACGTTGAGAAACTCAAAGCGAAACTTCCTGTTCTTGATAACGAGATCGCGAATCCTGCCAAGTTTAAAGATCTTTACCATTTTACCTTTAACTATGCAAGAAATCCGGGACAAAAAGGTTTGGACTTGGATGTTGCTGTAGCTTATTGGAATATTGTCCTCAGAGGGAGATTTGTGCACCTAGATCTGTGGTGTCATTTCCTACAGGTATGTTTCCTTTTTTGTTAATTTTATTTGATTAGTGCATATTTTCTTGGACGTTGTTTGTATCTTGATCTTTTCCTTCACCATAGTTTTTTACACGCTTTCGGTGAAATTTCGTTATAATCTGTCAGGTTCATTGCCGTGTTAACCTTTACGTTTAAGTCGTTATTACTCCGTTAATTCATATTTCAGAAACAAATATTTTTGAGGAAGCATGAAACCATTGGACTTCAGATCGAAGGCAAAGCTCATTTGTCAATTGTCAGAAATTAAACCATTGTTGTAGGCATAATGTAATACGGGGCATTGCAGACTTTTTTCCACAGTCGAGCTGTGAAGTAGATTTTTTAAATTCGTAGCGATTTTTTTTAAATTGGGGAATCTAGCGTGAGCTGAGCTCGTTGCCTCCCTCGTCTATGAACCGTATTATCTTACATGTCTCACTCTTTACATGTCACACATTCACACACATACTACATAAAAGGGAGAAAAAAGAGAAAGGGGAAAAAAGCGAAAGAACACACACGAAGTTTGGTATTAAGTACGTAATTTTTTCATTGCCGAGTTAAAAAAACGTCCCGAGAGGAACAAAGGCTTTTGGCTCCGTGAGGAGAACTTGGGGACTCCTAGCGATTTTTTCTTCGTGTATCATTTTTGTTTAGTTTCCCTCTTCACCATTTTTTTTTTGCATTTCATTGAAGTCTTGCAGAAACAAACGAGGGCAATTCAGGCCTCAGTGCCAAAGAAGAGTTGAGTCTTATTGATAACTTTGTGAGAGGGCAAATCCTGAGTAGAGTAGCCGGTGCGCAGAGAACAGAGGCTACATAATTGAAATTACCAGTTGATATGGTCAGTAATATTGCGGAATCACACGCCGAGGTTTCTGTCGTTTCGTTATTGACGATTGTAGGCCTTGGAAACGTAGTCACAGTAGCCGTAGTGATTTCATTCGCTAAAATGCGCATAGCTTTTACATTAGGACGCTTTGATATGTCAAGCATACTTAAAATCGTGTACGGGAGTAACGCGTTATTCCCGGTCGCTACGAAATGGAAAGATACCACTGTAATACAACTCTATTACGCACCTGGGTAATCAGAGCGGGCAATTCTCCGAATATTTCGTTTGTTGTTGGAAGAAATCTAATAAATGTCTAAATAATGTTACGTTCATTAAAATCAGACACGCTGAAATCTCCGGGAGTCTAATTACAGCGATTGGGAGTGATTAAGTTCAATATATCGTGGAAAGTGTCTTACTTGCGATAGAACAACGTAGCAAAGTCGTAGAAAAGGGAAGCCCGGTGTTTTCTTTTTTCATACGCAATGAAAAGACTCAAAGGGCTTTCTGAGAAATCGGAGACGTCGCCATGTACTGTGTTCATTAATCAAAAAGATAAAGACGAATGCGTGTTCGAGCAACGTTAAAAATAAAAATAGGACTAAGTTGCAAAGAAAAGATGCCTACAGTTAAATCGTAGGCATCTAAAATATTTTCCCTGTCTGTTTTTTTTCTCCGATGTACTTTTCCAGAATTTCTTATAAATGTCACTCTTAGGTTTCTACTAACTATTTATTTTCTTGCCTTTTTAATAGGAACATTATAAGCGGTCAATACCGAAGGATACGTGGAATCTACTGTTGGACTTCGCGACAGCCATTAATCAAGACTTGTCGAACTACGACGAGGAAGGTGCGTGGCCAGTTTTGATCGATGATTTTGTAGAATTTGCGCGGCCTATACTTCAGGCTAATAAGAATACTTAGGCAGGAGAAAATATGTTGCTCTTGCTTTTGTTTCATGTGTTGTGGTGAAAAGAAGTCTGCCTAAACAAGTTTGAAAAAAAAACGAAAAAAGAGAGAATTTTGTTGCACGAATGCTGGGTTTGGAGGTCTGTACATACGCATTTTAGCTGAAAGTTTGCAATGTAGAATGTAAAGTGACATTACAGTACGTTGCTCTGTGCGAAACTTATAAAATCGAGCTAAACTAACAATCCGAGTTCCGCGTCATTGATATTATAAAAAAAACTTAGAACTGCTACTTAAAAGAGAACATAACAGGAACGTAACTAGGATTTTGGTTCGTGTGTGTACTGGGGGGAGGGGGGCATTCAGTTTTGGACTTGAAAGCTTTCTCTTGTGATCTGTCTCGGGTGGTAACTTTCCTATTGGTTTTAATGCTGTTGATAAATAAAGAAATTGCTGAGCGGACTTGGGAACAGATATGCACACAGGGAGGAGGGGGTTTGACACCCCCTCGATTTTTTTTCTACTTTATAACGGCGAACACAGGAGAATGGTCAAACGCTCCCAAAAATTGCAAATTACCCCCCCCCCCCCATATATATACACACAACTCTCATAACCCCTCCGAACCGAAATCCTGGGTACGGCCCTGTCTACCGTAATCCCGAAATCGGTGTTTCGAATTCTACGGATGTGTGGAATTTTTGCAAAAATAGATACTGTTCTGGTCATAATTCCTCTATCTTTCCCTTTTCTCAGCTCCTTCCTGACTCGACTCGTATCGACGTGTTACAACAAACTGGTGAAAACCCAAAATATTTGTGTACTCTAAATCAAAATTTGAATCCAGACAACAACTTAACAACATTGATGACAAAATTTAAAGTAACAATTCACGTCTTGGTCTCTTGCATTACACTGGACCCGACACGAGACATCTGAGGTGTTACCATGGATAAATAGCTGGCATTTTCATCTTTCCATACCCTTTTATACGAGACCAGGAACAGCAACTAAAGAAGAAGGAAAATGATAAATGCTCTAAGGAAATATTATTTGCTCGCGCAGGAGCGCGATTTACCAAGAGTAGGATTAGGATTGCAAGGGGCACCGAAAATTCCAGAAAAGGCATGTGAATGGTAGACCCGCCCCATAACGGACCCATAATGAGTCCAACAAATGTGGCCATTCTTCTCAGCCCCTGTCCAACTCCTTCGAATAACAGACGTGAATTTTAACATTGTGTGAATAGTACACAATCCCGTACCTTGGACGTTCTCCCTAATGACTTTGGAAAATAATGCCGAAGCTCCTATGGATGCCATAGGAAAACCACAATAAAGGAGTAAAAACCCTGTAGCGAAATGCGGAAATCCAGAACGATCCCCTGCAATTTAAAATCAGATGTCAGTTATGGATGAAGAAAATAATGAATATTAGGTTAAGTACCTTTTTGGAGATAAGGCACCCAAATGAGGAGCCAGGTGAATCCCACAATTTCCAAAGCAAACCCAGTAAGGAGCAGGAATGAATCACGCAGCTTGTTGCTACATATTGCTATGAGACTGTAAATGCTGACGGAGCACAACCCTCCCACCATGAAAAGCAAGCTCGTCTCATAGCTTCCGTAGTTAAAATATTTTTCCATTGCGGGCGGCACTGTCGTTTCAAACGAAACTTGGCAGAAGAAGAGTACACATATCAAGGATGTCAAAGCCACCACATCATCGTGCATAAATTCTAGGAAGAAACGAAATCAGGTAAATTTTTATTACGGTATCAAAAGACAATCACGAAAGCTCTAAGAATACAACCTAAGCTAAATTTTTCATTTGCTTTTAGGTTATTTGAGTTATTTGTGCATTGAAACTTTCGATGGCTACCATCTCATTCCTAACCTGTATGCTGGTACTTCCTGAAAATCGTCGTTTTCAGTGCGTAATGGACGAAACAACTCCTCGTAAGCAGTTTGACTCGTCGCAACAATTAAAACTTTCCAGCTCTTCGACCAACGTTTTGCGTTTTGGGTACTGCTCCCATTTATTTATTTAGTTATTTTTAATCAAGTCTTACCATCATAGTATGTTTTCCAGGTAGGGATAGGTAGATCGTGGTGTTTAACAACGTGCTGATTTGCGACGAATATCCAATCTCGGGGAATGACACCTAACATCGGTGCGGTATCTAGATCACCCTCTTCTAAAGCTTCCAGTGCTTGTTCGCCCGACGAAAACAGATTGGTTTCAAAATCGGGGATTTCTCTGATTGTGTCTTGTATGTACTCTTCCTCAGGGGGTTGATCTCCTCGTGCTTTTAGCCCTAAAGCATGAATGTATAGTATAAATCAAATTCAACAAACCTATTCGAATACTAACACAATAATCTAAAGAAAATAAGGATGTGAGGACAAAATATTTTTTTATATATATGTAATACCGGATGATAAACTGCCAGCAATGGTATCCGAATCAAAAAGTTTACGTTTCGCTTTAGGCGCTTTACCAACGGTTCCGTAATCTTTCGACATGCTGTACGACATGTAAGAAAACTCGGGCCGTTCGTCTCGCGGAAGTTTGCGCAGGATTTCATAGCGATACTCAGCATATACGCTATGATAAAGAAAAATGGCCACGATAAAGAAGAAACTCCACAAGGCCGCCAAAAAGAGGCCAGGAGCGTTGCGGGGCGTGACTTCGAAGTTTCCTAACTGAAACTCAAAATGGATGAGAACGAGCTGAAAAGCAGGGCCAATGAGCAAACCAATTTGTCTTGCGCCGTTACAGACGGACAAAACTGCGGTACGTTCCCGTGGTGTAGTAGTCCGG
Organism: Triops cancriformis; assembly: GCA_020615345.1. NCBI lineage: Eukaryota > Metazoa > Arthropoda > Branchiopoda > Notostraca > Triopsidae > Triops > Triops cancriformis. The sequence goes on from JAHZNP010001473.1 coordinate 13,316, forward strand.
CACACCTCTGCTAAGATTGCTGCGCCAGCACCACTTCCCACACCTATATAAAAAAAATGAAAACTAAATGGGTATCTGTCGACCATTACAAATTGAACATTATCGAATAATGGATGGCAAGGTATAGGTTCAACGGAAAAAAATTCGAAACGAGTAACAGAGGTTAAAAGATTCGCATAGGGTTATATAGGTCATCGAACCACGATGTTTAAAGACGTACCACATTTTAAAAAAGAAAACAACTTACCGCACACTATGCGGCTACAAAGGATGTTGGCAAAGGAATAACCCAATAGGTATTGCACATTTCCGATTATCATCATCAAAGAACAAACGAGGACCACTACTTTCGTTTTGGCGGGATAGAGATCGGCTATTCTGCCGCCAATTAAGCCGGCAAAGGTTCCCGTCATACTGTACCCTACAAAGCAACCTTCACAATCGCACCAAGAATACTTTCGTTAACAATATCTAACCTGAGATCGTCAAACCCAAAAAATATTCTTCTGTCACTCCCAGTTCTTCCAAGTAACTCCATGCCGTGGGTAAAATGAGAGCTAAATGGGATGCAATTTTAACAATTACAAACAGGAAATTCGTGTTCTATAAATTCAAACGCAGTAGATAGTCCAATAAGTTCCAGCTCACTCGCTTACTTTCGAGATAACGTGCATAAACTGATTGGACAACCTAACCAAATTGAAAAAAAAGGTAACATGTATGTAGGCTAAGGTTAAAAGAATATTTATCACCATATTCCAAGCCTCCAAAAAAGAGGTAAAAGCCAATGCAAACGTAGACTAGAAATCGCTTGGTACGGAAACGCATTTCTCGGTATGCGTCGGCGATGGGACAAATAACTTGACTAAAAATCTCTTTCCGGAAGGCAAACACGAACGGTGAAGCTCTTGTGTGCTTTGCAAACCTTTCTCAATCCGACCCAACAAGGTCAAAGGATCCCTTTTACCCCTTCTCCCTTTTTGCAAGGTCAATGGAACATGGCCCACCCCTTCATGTAAATAAAAGGATGACGAAGGCAAAATCTGAACATCCAAAAGAGCTGTGTATTTGTTGTCCCCGTTTGGGAGAGAAGTTCAATGGAATAATCGAAACCTCTAAAATCCGTTCCAAGGTTTTTAGGTACACAAGGCTAAGAAAGTTGCATGTTGGATGTAATAGCTTTAGGACCATTAAAAAAAACATAATTTCTCAATCATTAGGCTCATTTTTAATTCTTCTACGTCAACTTCTTAGCCTTCTGGTACAAGGTGTCCACAACTTTTCCCAAACTATGAACAGTATCCAATGCGGCTTCATAGGTCTTATCAGAGCGCGAAGGTTCGAAGATGACCAAAACGCCATGACCTTGATCCAGAATACCGGAAAGCTTACTATCCAAGATCATTTGTGACAATTTCTTCTCCACCTCGTGCACAGGCAAGGCAATACATTCCGAAACGTAAGAAACCTGTTAAATTTACACAACAATAGGCTCATGACAAAAAGTCTTCACAAGATATGACTTATTTTACTTGAACGCGAGAATAAGGTTCGATAATCCGACTCAAGTTTTGCTCCAACATGCTGTGGTACAGCGTATCAAGATGGGCTTTGATGATAACGTCTTCGACTAATTCCTGGCGATAGGTTTCAAGAGCCTGCAAGAGTAAAATTTTTAGTGTGCTTATCTTACAAAGACTATGTCTCATTTTTGCAGACCCTCCATTCTATTTTTTTTAATACTGTTACTCTAATTAATGCTCACTTTTTGGAAGTCATCTAACGAACGCTTGATGGCGGCTTGGGCGACGGCTTTCATAGCTTCCGCAGCTTTGCCAGCATAACGTAATGCTAACTTGCCACTCAAAAGCGCTTGTACATCTTCAGGACTAGATAAAAAACGGATTGAATAACATTGTCTTCTGATCAGATGTGGACTTACGCATTGAGAACAACTTTGCACAGCAGCATATACTTGAGTGCGGTGATCGCTTTAGGACTGTCAACGCTATCATAGCCTTCAAAAGCTTCGTAAAAGTAGGAGAATGCAGTTTTGAAATCTCGCTCATCGGCAGCGTGTAGAATGCCTAAGAAAATGTACACAAATGATACTCAAATCTCCGTATACCTGTTCGCTTCCATAACCCACTAAATCCCAAAAGAATAAAAAAGAACTTTAGAATATCGAAATGACTATTATTGGTTAAAATCTTACAATGCCTTTCTCTAATTGCAGGACATGTCTTATTATCAGTATATATGTACCAAGACGTACCAATTAGTTATTAATGTTGTTAATCAAGGCTCAGTTATCCCCTGAGAAATTATAAATTAATGTGAAATTTAACAGACGTCTATACTACGTATAGTCGTCTGCTAATTTCTTCTGGGGAAATTGCGCATGCCCAATTCAATCTGCTCATGATTCATTCGTTATACATCTTAAGCACACAAAAAAATAGAATAAATAAATTAATTGCTAACGTAAGCAAGCAAAGCAGGGCACAATAACTTCCAGATTTCCTGTTTAATACGCACTAATTCTATAACTTTCGAAAGACATCTTACAAAAGTAATTGTAACTCTAACACATCTATTTAAACTAGCTTGGATTTTTACAAAGCGAATATTATATTGTAGTAAAGATATTGTTTATATCTTTCCCAATTTTGCTACCTTAATCCTTCATATTACCTTAGCCTTTTCATGCTTATTACCTTCCTTTCCTTATTTGTTAAATTATCTTACGATTATTTACATTTACAGTATTTCTTATTCAAGTTATTAATTGCCTTATGTATTATTTTCGCTTACCTGATTGCAAGTCTAATGCAGCTTGAAGTTTGGGTGGGCAATAAATAGAGTTTGCGGTAGTACGGGCAGACGTAAGGGCTGCTCGGGCTTTAGGTAAGTTGCTGAGAGCGTGGTATGTTTTGCTTTCGAGGAGTTGCACTTCGACCAGGAGATGTTTGTCGTCCAACTTTTTTAGTTCTTTGAGCAGCGTGGCACCCAGCTGCAAAGCCTCCGTGTATTTACCCGTATCGAAGTACAATGCTACTAAACGAGCTTCGAGACTCTGGCGGAGAAAGGTGCGTTTTTCTTGCACAGCCCATTCAATACATTCCTGAGTAAAAACAAAATAAAAACAAATAAATAATGAAATAACGATGTTAAACAATATGATGAAGTGGAAAGAAATTAGAAATAAAATATCAAATAAGTGTAACGTTAATTACTGAAGAAATAATAAATAAATAATGCGACAGCTGTTAAATTGTAAAACATAGGGTAATAGATAACGATAAAAACGGCAGAAAATACAGCCAGTTTTATCAAATTAATTTACCTTGCAAAGCTGAACTTCGCTACCAATGCCAGCTTCCATATCCAAAAACATATCAACCAAGGAGCGCACTAGTTTTGCTGCTTTAGCTTTGCTTATAAGAGGTAAAAACGGACGAATTGTTTTGATCAAATCAGCCAGTTCTAACAAAATAAGTGCATTTACAAATACTGTATTTTGGATAAAACCGGACAACATTACCTTTAGCCTTGCCTTGCTTCTTGTAATGCTCACCAAGCTGCATAATCCCTTGTTCCTTAATTTTGATACTTTCTTCATCATTGTCAGCCACTTCCAGGTCCGCAACTACTCAATGGACATACAAAATTACAGAACGCCGGTACACTTTCGAATAGTAAAGAATATAAAAATAACGGTGCATAAACGGAGACGCAAATTTGGCTGTACACAAAGTTACAGCAAAGAACACTATACACTTACCAATTTTAGATAGCAAATCTTCTCCTTCTTGACTGCCAATACTAATAAGTGTAGTGGCATGCTCAAACATCGCAGCCCCAGACATTGTTACTAAAATTTGTTTGGAAGTACAATTGCAAGAAAAGCGGCAGCTTGTTTTCCCGTGATGATTTGCTCGATTTCGATCACGAACAAAAGAGTATCACGTACACCACTAGATGGCATGTACAGCATAAAGATTTTTCCTTAATAAATATATCGGCAGTAATCCAAAAGCTTCATCCTTACATGAATAAGTAATTCCTATGAATTTTCCATTTTCAGCCCTGCCTATTAATCATACTTTTCAATAAACCATTCCGCACAAACGAACTATTTTTTTTATTTATTTCGGGGTTCCTTTGCTAGAGGGTCCCGAGTAATTCGTGAATTACTTTCTGCAAATCAAGACTGGGTCGTTTTGATACTGGGACGTTTTGGTCGACGTCGTTTTGAGAATGGGTCGTTTTCTTCTGCACCGGAAAACACAATGTAAATACAATGCAATTCCCACGCGAAAAAATGCTTAAGATTTTAATGTGTTAACTAGAGAAACAGTGCGTGAAAAAGATTTTATTTGCTACAGTCAGTTTCCTAGTAAAACTTTGCAACTACCGAAATGACGGAAATGTCTCAAGATTATTGTGTCAAGTGGTGCTTTCATCCTTCGAGTATTTTGAATGCTTTCGAAAAGTTGAGAACCAATGAAGTCCTCACTGACGTCACCTTGGCAGCAGATGGCCAGTTTGCTCGAGCACATCGCGTAGTGTTGTGCGCATGTAGCTCCTACTTTCAAGTAATGCATAGAACGCATTCATTACTCTTGTTACTCTTCATTTTATTTATTAAGAAACACCTGTAAGACTGCTTAGGGAATACACAGTGGCCCTTTTATTATAAATATATAACCATAAGAAGACATAACCAACGGCCCAATTTTTTTTCGGATTATTGGTAGAGTTGCGAAGCATTCGATGTAGCCCAGAAGCTCTCTAATGCCGCAGCTTCGTTGGGTTCTACGACATGGTCTAAAACTTCGACTAAAATTACCTTTAGGACGCGTGGTTTCGGAATGGGTCACGCGCCACACTCTTTAAACACTTAGTGCGGGATAGAGTCAAAACGACCTGTACCAAAATGACCGGCTTATGGAATTCAGGTGGTGTCAAAACGACCTGATGTCCTGTGATTCGTTATAATGTGGCGATAATTGTCACTTTGTTACAGAATGATTCTTCTACAAGGATGATAATAGAAAGTACTACACGAATGCAGGAAAAAATATAAGCGCTCTTTTGTCATGTAATATATAATATTTCTTCAGTAAATTTCGTGTTCGTTTCTGGTCTATCAAATTATATTTTTCTTAATCATTTCAACATAATTTAATAATGAACGTGTTTGTTCGTTTTAATAATGAACACGAATACAGACATTACAAGAAAAAATGAAGTTATAATATGAAGGCTCGTATGTCGTTACGTAGTATACAGGGTGGCCCGAAAGTCTTATAACACCTGGGTTCTTTTGCCTGTAAAAAAAAAAGTTGCATGAAAAAAAAATCGGTGACGCCTGTTTAACATTCAGGACTCATCCCGGCATGTGACCGGGACAGTTGCCATCTTGCGGACCCTTAGGGAACCGCAACAATGAAAAAAAAAGTCAGACCACTTTCGCTTCCAATTCTCAGTTTATTCAGAAAAATCGTATTTTATTGGTCTAAGACATCAGTGTGAGATCCACCGTGATCCCTGCAAAGGAGAATACGACGCCATGTTCTCTGGTTTGCATTTTTGAGCATTCTTGGGGTCACTTCTTTAAAGACGTCCCGAATAGCATTCTTCAGCTCGTCGTTAGAAGAATACCGGCGCTTTTGCACCTTCTCCTTCACAAAGCCCCACAAAGCATTGTCTGGAGTGGTGAGATCTGGGCTTCGTGGTGGCCAAGGCAATGGTGCAAGTGACTGATTTGTTCCCCGTCCAATCCAACGATTTGGAAAACTTTCGTCGAGCCAGTCACGGACGGACACCGCAAAATGTGCAGGCGCACCGTCCTGTTGAAACCACACAGTTTCTATGATGCCTGTCGATTGCAGCTGCGGAAGCAACCAGTTGCTCAACATTTGAAGGTACGACACCTGGTTTACTGGCCCTTCGAAGAAATAAGGACCAAACAGGTGATCACAACTCATGCCCGCCCACATCATCACATGTGGTGGTTTATGCTCAAGTTCTTGAAAAAAGTGGGGGTTTTCTTTAGCCCAAAAAAAGATAT
>JAHZNP010001474.1:0-19415 GCA_020615345.1 Triops cancriformis
TGAGCTACGGAAAGGCAAACCTTATCGTTGACCTCTGTTTCAGCTGCGTTATTCTTTCTTTACCCGTTTCTTCGCGTAGGGAAGGGGAGACAGTTTTGTTAGGGGTTGAAGAAAAGAATACGCAAAACTTAGTATTTTCGGATGTCTTACCCAACCAGACGTGTGTTGGTAACACGTAACATTGTGAACGAAAGGTATAAGCGTTAAAAATTTAGTTAAAAATTTAGAAAATTGGAATAGATTCAACGAAAAAAAAAAACATTTTTACCGAAAGTAATGACAAAGTAATGCATTACTTTACAAATGTAATTGTAACATGACGATTATTTTCGTTATTCAAGTGTAATTGTAATGTAATAGTAAACTTTATATAAAAAATAATTGTAATGTAATAATATTCATTTTTTGAAAAATTACACAACACTGAATGATTCCGGATATAACGATGCCCTTTGACATATCGATGACACTAATTCCTTAGCCCTGAAAAGGGGTGTCAGTAATTTCCTGGAAAGAATGACTGTGTCACAGGTTTTCAAAACAGGACGTAACTAGCTTTCACCACCTTTCACCTTCGACGTCCCTCGTTGGCAATGTTCAGTTGAGCTTATTTTTTTTCTTTCCCCCAATTTGTATTTCTTTCCCCTATGTATAGGCAAGTTCTGATATACCGATACTCCGCTTATACCGTTATCGACTGTCCGGTCCCGAGCCCATCGTTATAAGCGGGTTCCACTGTATAACCGGACATCCATTAGACTTCCAAATTTCCGACACTCAGGAAAACACAGAAGTTCAAGTGTGACACAGGCTTCTGTATTAGACACTCGCTTGGATAGCTGTATTCACAATACGAACTTTTTTCCTAGAAAAAAAGTCGCTCCCCACCTTTCCACACTTTTGTGCTATCACTCCATTCTCTTTCATTTCCACGCAATCTTCAATGCTATAATACATAAGGGATATAACAAAAATGTACACGTACTTTGCATGATCAGCAAATGAAAAAAAAACGCTTCAAGCCCAAAATTATACAAGTCACAAGACTAGCAACCACGATTCCGCATAAACCACGGCTACGTATGCAAACCATCTTCTTGTTTTGTCGTTCGTCTCGTAGATGCATCTCTTTCATCAAGTTTTACACGCAAAGCAAAATATATAACTTTCACCCTTTCACTGGTAAGTTTTTGACTCCATCAAATAAACTTCCGCTGAAATTTCACACTTTTTTCTCTATCTCAAATCTTTACAATGCCATAAAAATGTAGCCTATCACTTGCTCTCAACTACCGTAAGCAGTTGGGAACGCTTTTCTCCTTCTAACTTCCCAAATAAACGTTGACAAAATAACACCATTCCTTCCCATATAAAACTCCTATCTTTCTAAAGAGTTTAAGTTTGGGGGGCACAACCGGGGGGAGGCTAAAAAGGCGACACGAGGAATTTATTTCGATGCTTTAAAGTGTGTTTTTGCCTCAGTCAATGCAAGATGTACTTCACAAGTCGGACCAATAAAACGGGTACATGCCACGTCGCCCGGTTCGCGCCACGCGGGAGCGAGTGCAGTTCGACCGGTTTTGCCCCACGCCAAATGTATGGTATCATCGGGAACGCTACTGTTCCCCATACTCATTTTTTGTAACTCACTTTGTTACCATGGAAGATTGCGACCACGTTCTTTTATTTCGAAAATACGTTTTGTTGAAACTGAGCAAACACATTCATAAGACGGTAGCCAGCGGAGCAAAATGGCAGAGCAAAGTTTGCGCAAGTTTTTACCTTGATTCAAAAATGGGTTTAAACTTAGTCAAGCGCCTAACTCAATATGGTTTTCAATATCTCATCGGCCCTTAGGAAAAATCACCGGTTCTTTGTATCAAGCCTGACAGCAGCTGCAAGCAAGAATGAGCGTGCACTAGGCTTTTCCGTTACATCACGAGTTACGTTACGTGTCACCGACAAAAAAGCACTGGTCAATAAGCTTGCCTCTTCTCCACCATCCGCGCCAGCTGATGCCAGCTACGTCGAAGTTACCTGACCAGGCACCGCGTAACGCGAGACCTGCCATCAACAAATCTCTTCCCCAGACTCGACTAGCACCTGGACAACATTCGAAACCTCGAGAAAGTTGTCTCCTACCAACTTTTTACGAATTTCGTGTCTCTCTCGTCATGCCAGTACTCGTATTACGCAACCCTTCGCTTTTCTTAAAATCAATTTTCGCGTAACTCAGCCCGCTATTCCCCACGCCACCTTCTGCTGGGAACGCAAACGACGTCACAGGTCGGTTGGCTGTGACGGCTAGCCGCGGACTCCGCGGCACCTCGTCATCCCTGGGCGCCAAGTCCAACGTGGCATAATGGAGCTCGCGTTGTTGCTCGCCCAAGACAGAGGGCGGCCGCGAGGTGGAGGACGACGGCGACGGCGAGGAGTGGGTGGCCGGTAGCGCCGGGCTGAGGCTGACTTGAGCATTGGGATTGCACGTGAAAAGGGTACAGGGCACCGAGGGCGCCCCCGCTGCCCGCGAATCCCACGACACCGCTTGCAACTCGGCCGCCAGCGCCATTTCCTCCCCCAAACTCGCCAACGACGACGAGGACAACCGGTTGGCGACTAACGGTTTGGAGGCCGTCTTGGCGTGGCCCGGCGACAACTGCGATGACGTCACCTCGTGGGCGGCCAGTTTGCCGGCCGGGATGTCGCTCAAGGTCGCGAACGACGACGCCGCGGCGGCGGGTTTGCTCGGAACGGCCGTGAACAGCCCCACGACGGAATTCCGACTGCCCGCCGGCTGGTAACTGTTGGAGCGATGGATGTGGACGTTGCTCTTCCGCGGTTTGTCTCCGCTGTTGTGGCGCCGGTGGTGACTCATCCCCGTCCGCACCTTGTCCAGCGCGCCCACCACGATTTTCTCCAAACTCGTCGCCCGCAGTTTGCTGGTAAAACTCCCATTCTCCTTGTTTTCCTTGTCCGCCGCCAGAGGCGTGGGGGTGGAGCTTTGGGCGGCGGCCTTCGTGGGCGTCGTGACTTCGGACGCCGAAACGGAGGAGGAGGTCAAACTGGGCGTCGATCCCGTGACGCTGGACCCAGAATCGGTTTCTGGGCTCGGGAGGTGAGCCAAGTCGTCCCGGACCGGGGACAAAGTCATGCGGTGGGCAGGGGAGGGGAAAGGAACAGTTAGTGCGCTGGGCGCTAGGGGGCGAGTAGCGGGGAAGTCCATGGGCAGGTAAGCAGATTCGCTCGCCGAGGGCGACGTGACTAGTTTGGTGGCCGGCAGGGCTGGCAAAAGGGTGGCAGTAGCAGACGCCCCGGTGGGCGTGGCTGTCGGACTAGGCTCAAACCCACAGGGCGAGATGGGGAATTGCACTTCCGGCAAGGGCGAGAGGGGCGGCGGCGCCGGGTGCTGCCGGGGCGACGCGGACATGCGCGTGACGTAGAGCTCGAAGGGAGGGGGTGGCACATAATCGTTGGCGTCGTGGCTGGTGACGCCCCGCCTGGTGCTTAAGCTCGCCCCGGTGGGAACGATCCTTATCGGTTGACTGGAATTCGGGCGGAGTGACCCCGCTGAGGGCGGGGACATTGGCGCACCGGAGAAAGTTGACGGACAATCCGGACTAGGCGGAGTAAGCGGGTAGTGGGCGGGATTACGGGGGGAGGATCCTGTCCGCGTGAACAGCGCACCGGGTTTGGGGCAATGAGGCAGCATTTTCGGTTCGGAATGCCGCTTCAAGCTGCCAGTACTGTAGGGCGGGGGTGAGGTGTCTTCCGACGGGATGGGCGGGTCTTTGGCTAACAAAAGGCTGGGCTTGGTGGACTTGGAGCGTTTGAGAGACGAAAAGGGACTGGGCGGCATACTCCGCGTGCTGCGCGGTAACGTGTTACCGGTTCGGTCATCCATAGGGTGCGTGGCGTTCTTGGGCGGGGTACCAGACGAGTACTTTTTGCCGAGCAAGCTGGACAGGAAGGAGGTTGAAGAAGAGTTTTTGGTATGCGAGGGCAGCAAACCCGTTCTGGCGGCAGGATCCAGCCCGTCAGGCGACGTTGGGGCGGAGCAACGCATTTTTCGCTTCGTTTTGTCCGTGTTGGAGGCGGGGCCGAAGGTCATTTCCATGTAATCTTCGTTCTCACGGGAGTGTCGCGAACTCAATTTGTGCAGACTGTTCGGCCGGGAGGTCGACGGCGTTCGACTTTCGTTGTACGACATGGGCAAGTACTCGCTGTTGGCGGGGGGCGGGTCTTTCCTCGTACTCGGTAAGCTCATGTCCAGGTAGGCGGCGTCGGCACTCGCGAGGCCCGGCTCCATGGGCAGGTACTCGTTGTCGGTACTGAGCGCCAGTACCGGCGCGGTTTTGCTGCGTCTTTTTTTCTCTTTGAGCGACGTTTTCCGCACCGCAGGTGGGCGGGCCAGTTCAACGTACTCGTCGTCCGCTTGACTGTTGGATTCCGAGGTGCGCTGGAGGTCTTCTTTGCTCGTGTTGCGCGACGAGCGTTTCGACACCCGCGAAGAGCTGCGGGAGAGCGAACGGGGCGTGGTTTGAGCATGCATGGGTACGTACTCATCGGCGGAAGGTGACTGACAGCTGTTGTACTCGACGTAGTCCGTATCGCGGCCCTGGGGCACGCTCTCCAGCCGTTCGATGTCGTGCTTGGTGTGGGGCTTGCTCGTGCGCCGCATCGACTCCAATTTCCCCGCCGCGCGGTTCAGAAACGACGTTTTCGAGTTGGACCGGGGACGCGAAGAGGGCGTGAGGCTCACGCAAGACACTTTGCCCAAACTGTCGCTCGAGCCGTAGCTGGTGCCCGTCTTCTCGTCGTGTTCCCGGTCGGCAATACTGCTGCCCAAGCTGTCCGAGCTGACGTACCGGTGCGGACTCTTCGTTTTGTCCACCTCGTGGTGGCCGCCGTTGTAATCCACCGCCATCAAGTTGCCCCCGGGGCGGGCGCGCGGCGACGCCATGCTGCCGAAGAGTACGCTCTTGAGGATGCTGGTGGACTGCCAGGAGGCGAGGAAAGGGGAGGAGCTTAGTAGCGGCGCGCTGAGGGATTTCTTCCGCGGCTGGGCGGCGCTAGTGCCCGTGTGGGTCGGTATGAGGCCGAGTTTCATTTCCGGCCGCGCATTCCCGTTGGAAGAGCACTTGGAGCCGACAGAGAAAGCGCGGACGCGAGGATTGTGGTGGGCGTCAGTGGAAGGAATGGTTTCTAGACGCATTTTGGGGCGGTGCTCCGGGCGAGACCCGACCGAGTAGGCCCGGAAGGGCCGCCCACCCAAGGGCGGTAGATCGTCGTCCTCGGAAGGCGTCAACAAGGAGGCGACTTTGTCTAAATGGAAATCCGCGAGGCGAAGGGCAGGCGGGGGCGTGCCTAAGGACAAAGAGGGCGTCCCTGACGTCACAGAGCTTGCCAGTGAGCAGCTGGAGGCGGGAGACATTTTTCCTCGCACATGGACGTCTGTAAAAGATTTTGGGGAAAAAATCGCTTTAGTTCAAACGTTTGTTACATTGATGCAACGAAGTGTATCTTATTAACAGTGGTACCTGACCATGGTTAAAAATGTAAGCTAAAAATAATTTAGGTTCTTAAAAGAAACTACGTAAAAATAATAGGCATGTGTTGGTCTGGGTTAATTATATAGTATGCGAGTTCAATCCATGTTGATTATCTAAAGTATGTTATTCACATAGTGACTTGCCCAACGTGAGTTCCTAACCTAGGTTAACGGTCTTAAATAGGCTATACTGATGTGTGTGGTTATGGATTACTGAGGTTAAGCATTTCTAATCCTAAGAGATGTAGGGGCATCACTTACTCAACGGATTCAGCGATTTTGCCCAAACTACTCAACATTTCATCAAACAATCTCAACAGTCAAGTTTGAATTTTAATATCTAGTAGATTTCGTTGAGTTTTTTGTAAAAATTTTTATTCAATTGGTAAAAGACGAATCAAATTTAATTTTTAAGCATTACTAAATAGTTTGGTACCAGTTACCTAATTTATTTGCAGAAACGGAATTCAAATCCGTCGGTTAGTTTCGGATTTACCCCCTAAATATTTTCGTGAAACTTCCTAGGTGACAGCTGCAAAACTACATGTGAGATTTGATTTCTGTTTCGGTATATGAATAGAATTAATCGGCTCTAGTGAACCTTGCAATCGAATGATCGAAATTGCACTTTTTCCCAACAAAATAAATTGACTCCCTTTTTAGAAATTCGTGAATTTTTTTTAAAGAAAATCTCCATTATGTGTACTAGATATTGCCATTTAAAACTTTACTGTCGAGATTGTTTGATGAAATACTGAGCAGTTTTGACATTTCTGAGGCCGTTTAGCATGTGTTTCCCCTATACTACGTTGAGGGGCACCGTAGCCTTAGTAATCATAGTTGATTTGTCAACGTTGAGTTTCTAGAATGATGCTAAATGCACTGCATAGGCTATAGTATGGTCATGGCATGTGGTTAAGGCAGCTATTGCATGGCTAGTGACTACGGTTAATTAACTTAAACGGGCTAGTGATCAAAGTTAATTACCTAATATTCGTTATTAATAATATTAATAATATGTCAGTTAGCATCCAAGTTTGCTTACATCGACTAGTCACCTTTCGTGCGTAATTAATCTAGATGAATATGCCAGAAAAAAGTACACCGGGACTAATTGCTTAACATGAGGCTATTACCCTCTTTCTTAAAAAGTGACACATATTCTGATTCTTTGAAAAAATCTATAATTAAATCAGATCAATGTAAACTATCCGTATTAAATGTGAAAGGGTTAAAAAAATCTAGTAACAAATTTCCCACGAAGAACTAAAGGCTTTCAAAATCTACTAACGTTCGTTTAAGGACAAATAATCGTTTATTTACGCATTTAGGCTACGTTACACTAAATATAGGTTGTATTAACCTAGGCTAATTGACATTTGCGAAAAAATTTTATCTATCGACAAGGACATTTACTCAGGAAATAACTCACAAATTGAAAAAAATTACCAAATGAAACCTAAGTGTCTCTAACATTTGCAGACGCAATTGTCAAAAAAATCTAGTGACAAATGAAACAAAACTTTACATCTATCAAGACATTCATGGATTCAGCTATGAAAGAATTGCGGGCGACTTGCATGACCATCAATCAAGTAGAAAAACAATGTCTGGTTTTATTAATTTGTAGATGAATAATTGTGAGAAGGACGAATGGGATTTGAATGAACTATGATTGCTTATATCTTGTAGGATTTTTTATGTAAAGAGTGAAACGAAGAGAACAGCTGTAAAAGATGAGGAGGGCAACAAGAGTAGCTCAAGCCGATTCCTCAGAATAAAAAAAACATGAAATGAAAAAAAAATTCGCTAAGAGACGAATGGTAGTAGGAGAATATCTTTTGACATCTTCATTACACAACTTCGCAAACTGAGACTTTCGTATATCCTGCTCAATCGACTCGAACCACACGAACCTGTAGTTCACTGGCTGAGTAATAAATTCCGCACGTGCAACCTTTTCTATTACCCCACAATAGCTAACGATTCATTTCCAAAACGAGAACATTCGAGAACATTCACAAACGAGAACATTCACAATAGCTAACGATTCATTTCCAAAACGAGAACATTCCATCTGTAAATGAGCCAATCAAAACTTCCCCAATTTGCACTTGCGCAATTGCATCATTTATCTCAAAAACAGATCTTCGTCCCGCTTCAGACTCTCGCGGACGTTCTACGACGTACCCGTAGGTCATTACCATAAAAACGACTGCATTCCTACACAAGGGGGCCAAACGGATGCGTGCCGGGCTACACGTGTATCCGGTCTTAAAATCTCTTCGCTTTAATTACTACCAGGAGTGCAATTACCTTTTGGAAGGCTTCGCCTGGGCTTCATATCCATGTACGCAGCATGCTCTTCGATACACTGAGGAGCCATAGGAACGTAGCCGTCAGGAACATCTTCGCCGATACTACTTGACCTCGTATGGTGACCCGATTTTTCTCCTGCACAGACGCATTTTAAAGGTTATCTCACGTAAACAGACTAAAAATAGCAGGAATACAATCCGTACTATAATAAAAATTATAAGACGCAAAACATATAAAGAATAAGGCACAACATACGATAATAAATAAAAGTCACAAGATGCAAAATTATACATAAAAAAGAATCCACAAAATACTATAGTAAATAAACTACAAGTTGCAAAACTATAAACAAAAAATAATACACAAAATACTATACAATCGTAAACAAAATAAAAATATAAAGAATACAACGCGTACTATAACAAATAAAATTACAAACAGCAAAATGATACATGAAAATAAAAAAATTATACAATTGTTACCATAATGAAAATATAAGGAATACAACGCGTACTGTAATAAATACAAATTACAAATAGCAAAACGATACATAAAAATAGCTAAAAAAAACTTGTTAAACATAATAAAAATATAGGTAAAATCATTTATATAATTACCATGCGCCATGGGCATGTACGCATCACTGACTTTGCTGGGTGACCATGACGACGCGTTCGAGCTGCTCATATCCATGTACGTGTTTTGCGAACTAGAAGCACTTTTAGGTGGCACGTGCGCTAAACCCAATCTTGATTTCATGTTCAGTTGCTTGCTGCTCCGGTTAGAAGAAACGCAAATTCCTGTAGCTACTGGAGAGGACGCCATGATCGCTTTCGGCGTCATGGACAAGTAATTGTCACCCTGGTCTGTGTCAGGGGGCTGCTGGGCGTAAATGCCATTGGTGGAGTTACCTTCCGCCCCGCCGCCGCCACTGGCCATGTTCATGTAATCTTCCGTTTCCTCCACAATAGCCGGCTCGGAAGGTAAACTATTCTCCGGCGTGTGCGAATAGCTCAAGCGCCCGCCGCTGCCACCGTGAAGGTGGTGATGATGGATCGTCAGGACGGCCGCCAAATCGTGATCGTCAATGGAAAGCGAAGAACTGGCCGAATCTGTTGAGCAAGCGATGGACCCCGGACTAGTTGTTTCCCAACAACAACAAGAAAGATTGGACAACAATACCAGAAGCATTAGCAACTTAACACGTTATCTCAAAAATAAATGAAAGAATGTTTGAAATAAATCAAGAAAATTTCAAGAAAACGAAGAAAATTCAGACATTAAGATTATTAAGTGAAAGAAAAAGAAATATGAAAAACGTAAGAAATATTGACCAATGTAAATAAAAAAGAAATACCAATAAAAAAAAGAAACTAATAAAGTGTTAGAGGCACAAAGAAAAATAATACCAAAAATTCAACTAGGTACAAAAATGAGCAAAGTCGGAAAACCACGAAAATTAAAAACTTCCAAATCTATCAAAAGCCACGAAAAATCAAGAAGTCGCGTAAGTTAAGAAATACCCAGAAAATGAACAAATGTCACGAAGAATCGAGGCAATAAAAAATTCAGAAGTCAAACAAAGACAGATTAGGAAAACCGAGAAGCACATAACGACGAAAACAGAAGATGGCTTGTGTGCTGTACTTGTGTTTGTCTGGGAGGGGATTATGAAAATTGAATATAGGTATTACCTCGCTAAGACGGAAGTCGGAGGCGGGGAGGAGGAAATCTCTCGGGAGTAGACAGACAGTGGTCTCTGATGATCGGGAGTGAATAAATGGGAATTTTTGTCCCGGTGCCCCTTCTGCAGCATGACTTCAGGCTGGTTAGGATGAGAACCCGAGTAAGCCACGGTAATATTAGGCCCTTCGCTAATTGTTCGCGGTCGCGAGGATAACGAATCCGCTCTATCACGAACCATCGCTGTCGCCCCTGTTTCCAAAAGCAAAATTAGCTAAAAATCGCCCAAACGGACTGAATATAGTAAGGAACTTAAAAGCCCAACAAAGAAAGTTGAAAATACTATAGTTGTATAATACAGAACAAGACACGAGAAATGAGCAAGCTTAAAAGGAAATTTAAACTGTAATTTTTACACCTAATCATCATGTATTAAATTAAATTGAAAATACAAAAGAAAATCTGGGAAAAGACTCGCGAGAAAAGAAGAAAACGGCAAAATTCGAAAAGCAAAATATAAACACGAGGAGAAGAACTACTGAAATGTGGAACCTGGTGTTGTTTGCCGTCTGCCGCCAACGCTTATGGGCTTAGAGGATTCAGTGGCAGACGAAGATCTCGTTCTCGGTCTGGGCGGTAAATCTTCCTTGACGCAAGCTCGCATTGCACTACAAACACCCAACAAGAAAAGAGAAAAAAAAAAGCAAAGCCAATGTTTCAAATTCCCAGAAATGTCTCTAAGTCAATCTCAAACCCCAACTTTCGAGGGAAGCTCACGTACTTGAGAATGGCTTCGTGCATGTTTTGAGCACTGGAATTATCTTCCGTCTGCATCCACAGCTCGCCAGCTCCGGTGCAAGACGATCGGCCGAGTTCCATGTAGAAGAAACCATCCGAGTGGCCACAACGCCTAATACTCATGAGCTGGAGAGAAAAAGTTCACATTACAAAAGCTTTCTTTTCACTCTAATTGTAATCGGTTGTTTTATTTACTGACTATGAAATTAATTCTTCACTAAAACTGTAAATGCTTCAAAAATTCAAAATTCTTAACTTAATTCAAAATTTTTAACTAAATTCTAAATTCTTAACTAAATACTAAATTCTTCACTAATTAATCCCTTGCAATATTAACTAAACAGGTATCAATTAAATACAATATGTTGATTAAATAAATTATGAACTAAATGTATAAATTAACCAACTTTTTTTTACCTGAAATTCTTTCGTGTCGGGAGGTTCAGTATGGGGCATTTTGACAAGGATGAGGGACGAAGCGGATAGACAAAGTCTGTACGGTCCTACAATGTTATGCTGGCCGCCTAATCCTTTCTTTTTCACGCTCACTTCCCACAAGTGTTCTGCACCCACACACATAGAAAGATTGACGGAAAACCAAAGACGTGTCATTTAGCCTTCTACGTTTTCATGAATGAGTGAAATAATAATGGTTTTATTAGCCAACCGAAAGTGGGTCTAGGCGTTTCGCCCGTTTCATTCTTCCCACGCTGTAATAACAAAATCGATCCTAACCAAGCTTCCAGTTCTTCTTCGCTCTCACAAGCTACAGCAAAGCAACCATCCCGGACGTATAAGGCCAACGCTAGTTTGTGCTTGCTGTCTGATTTCCGATTTATGCTAAAGCAGGTCTTCAATACAATCGACCTACAAGCCAAGGGTAGAAAAGTGATTTAGAGCATTTTGAGACTTCCTCAAATTACCGTTTAGGAGGAAAGCCATGCAGCCATTTCTTTTCGTTATCATAGTACTCCAGACGGGCCGGCCCATGGATCGCAGAATCCCCTCGTAAAACGAAAAATTTCTTTTTCATACGCTAGAAAAAGACAAACAAAACTGATTAGTAATCGAGGTGTATATCTTTACTAGCCGTGAAATTAGGATTTTTAACCCAGGTCAGAAAACTAAGTCTTTCACAACACAACAGTGAAAATGTTAGCTTTTAAATGCACTGACTGGAAGCACCCATTTCCGCATTCATGTAAAGTGGCTACACTTAAGACGCAAGATGGGTAAAAAAGACTACTCAATTAAACATATAACTAAACTCAGTTCATCTAAGCCACGGTATTAACCAGTTTGAAAGGACATTATCTGCGAAAATTACTAATTTTATTCGAAACAGCCCATTGAATTTTAGCTTGCTAATCTAGGTCTTGCAACCATGGTTAATGAAGTAAGCTGAGCAAACTTTGGGTTATTAACCCACGCGGGGTACTAAAAAAGGTAGACACCACATCTGCAGCAATTGAAACGTATAAACAGGACATTTAAGGTTAGCCTGTCAAATCATGTATTCTATTTTTTTAAAAAGACGAACCACGTCGTCCATCCGAATTATGGATTTAATAAGGTTAAGGAGATTAACTCAGTTGGTAAAACCAGGATCACCAGCCTGACTTGGGTTTTAACCGAGGTTAACCGCCAATTTCACTACCAGGTGCGAGAGTTAAGCGCTGACTTGAGTTTGTGTTTATTTACTTTCAGCTTGCGTAGCTGGCCTTTGAGGACGACATCCGATGCATCGACATCATGGAACTTATCAATGGATGAACTGGAGATTGTACTTCCATCCAAGGACCCCAGGCCTGATTGTGTCGAGGCTGAACTTCTGTACGACATTGTCGCTGTTTTGTGGCTCCAATTGTGCGTTTTGCGCTTGCCATACGTCTTAATGAGCGCTCTTTGCTAAACATGTGTGGTTCCCCACGCCGAAATCTATTCGAAAAGGCTTTTGCAAATTCTAAGCCAGTTTTTGCCTCCTAAGGGGAAAAAAATAACCGCCAGACGTCGTAGGAACGAAAAGCTGAGCTTTGGGGACCAGCTTGATTTTTTATTTTTATTTATTCAGCTTATCACTCGCCGACTGCCTTGTCTTTTCTCACATCTCCTTGCACCACACTTGAGCTGGGGAGTTGGCTTCCACACATGATGGAATGATACAAATACTCCTCAAGACGAACTTTTCCCATGCCACTGCACTGCTATTAGCAACATTTGCAAACGCAAAAGCGTGGTCTTTTTTCTTTGGCGGCGTTAGGGGGGTAGAGCTTGTTCTTAAAATATGTCCAAAATAGGGGTCGCACCACGTTGCGCCTTTTTTACGAGTCACGTAAACTACGCGTAAACGCAG
The DNA here is from genome assembly GCA_020615345.1 of Triops cancriformis. Lineage (NCBI taxonomy): Eukaryota > Metazoa > Arthropoda > Branchiopoda > Notostraca > Triopsidae > Triops > Triops cancriformis. The sequence goes on from JAHZNP010001474.1 coordinate 12,702, forward strand.
ATGCTTCTAAATTTTGCTGCTCTATCCGCGACGCAACTCATTCACGCCACGCTCAAACTACCACAGCCCACACACACACACTGGTGGCTCCTGCTCCACTTCCACTGAATATTGCACTTAATATAGCACACTCACCTACGATAGACAATATGCTACCACTCGCTTAACTAACTCGACATCTGCATTATAAACTTGAGGCCGTCTGATAACACACGACATGGAGAAACAGAAAGTACGCTTATGTCCTTCCCGTAGCCTCCTCTTCTGCGTTGTAAACAAGTCTGCCCTTATCCTAGCCGCCACTCGCCTTACCACCCCCTTCCAGCTCTCACCTCCCCCTCCTCTTCCCTCCACCACCTCCTATTACGTCTCTGTCGGCCGTTCCGGTTTTCAGGAGGCGCCCGACGCCTACAGACCCACCCGCTCAACGGCAAGCAATGGGGCACGAGGTTGATAGCGGTGGCGGTAGTGGGCTTGAAAACCTTGGGGAAAGGGAAGTTGGTCTACTTCTATGCGACCACCTTTTTCTCCTTTCCCTCCACCCCCTGAAACCGACCCAAGCGCCATTCATGCCTGTTCCTCACCAGTGGGGTGGCGCTGGGAGGACCGAATGCCTAGGCTGTGGATGCCACGCCTAGAACGTACGTTCTGCTGCGTCACAAGCGACATTGCAGTATTGGAGTGGCAAAAACGGAAACGGGCGATGTGTGATATCAATTATGAATGGATTTATACCTTCGAATCGGTATTGTGCATTAATCGGAATAAACTTGCGTTAATGAGTTTATTACAATGTTATTCATTGTCGGTAAAGATGTCAGTAATATCTACTGAGCATTTCCACGAAAGTAGTTTATTTGTGAGAGAACTACTTGTACTAAAAAGTATATTTTTTATAACGCGTACGGCGTGTGCAATACTATTTGTAACAATATGACGGTATACAATACATGGAACATAAAGCCACGCGTACTAGGTATTAATTGTTGGGTATTGCTAGAAGTCTGGAAAAGCTGGGAAACTGGGGACGCCAATTTTTACTTTTTATTGAACGAAGATGCGCCCTATTCCCATATTTAAATTTAATAATTCTGAAGTGTGGAGAACTACTATTACGTTGTATTAATAGGTTTCCTTTTCTTTATTTATCAGCGGTGGCAATGGCTCGTTGCCGGGGACTACTATTGTTCATAGAGAGAAAAGCATTATGTAGCCACTATTTGGAACTGAAGCGAACGTTTTCGCCAATCAAAGCTAAACAAGCGGGTACGTATCCCAGTATCAGTAGGTAGAAGGCGCTTTGGAGTTTGTATAAGGAAAAAATGAGCGAATCTTGTTCGTTGGAGCGCGACGTTGTATTGAAAAACGCAAGGCTTCGTCCTTGACGAGCTGTGCTTTGCGCCCAGAAATCGAAAAGTCCGGTACCTCTTAAGCGGAAAATGTAACGGTTCAATAAGAGCTTAATTTTTGAAGGTCGGGGCAGGGCAACGGCAACAGGGATCGAGGAAAAACATGTTTGCGTAATGTGCAGATTGTCTTGAAGGGACGTGGCGACGACGTAGTCAAACCACCTGCGGTTTTCCATCAAGGCGAATTTACCTTCAGCGACCAGTTCAACGCCGGATTGAATGTCAGCATTTTTTAAGACCTTGTAGCCCTGGTTAAGAAGCAGGTCGATGGGAGTTTCAGAGTGTTTGAACACGTTGACGGCAGCCGTTCCACCCCATTCGATATTACTTTGCAAAAGCTGGATCCCATTATCAGTGGGAAGCGTTTTGGAAGGGATGGAGAGATAGGCTGTCAACACGGCTCGGTAATCAGTGGCAAACAAGTAAAAAAACGCCCATAAAACACTGACATAAATTCGAATCGTCCACGGGTTTCCGGCGTCGTTGCCCCCGGTAGCAATGCCGGTCACCATTTGACAAGAATAAAAGTACGCTAACCCCCAGCGCCGGTAAAACCCACCCGGATGTTTGTGTACTAGGTAATAATAGATTTCTGACAGTAAGGGCAAAGAAATGCCCACGATTAGGAAAACCCCGACCGTGAGAAGCCACAGATGCCCAGAAAATGGTTGGATTAGCGCTTTCCAACGCGGAGTGACTACCGTCCCGGGTACCAAAAAAGCAGCGCATTCCGTGTCAAACGGGTACGACATGTCTACCGCTGCGACGTATTCCAATGTTGTGAATAAATTCGCGATACCGAAATCAACTTCGCTACGATTGACTTTCCCCATTAGCCCAAACCACGCACCCGACGCGTTTTTCAAGCCCCATTTCTCGGTTTCGGGTACCTCGATGTACTCTAACTGAAAGTTGTACAAGTCTGTAAACGTTTTGATAAGTTCCACTTCGCACCCGCCGTAATATTTACGCTGCTCTGGGTGAATTTTATGTACCACAATGCTGGGCTCGTGGTGAAACAGCGCCAACTTCAGCGTTTCACGTTCTTTCGAAGGTCCTGGATACCAAACGCCCATTTTGTACTCGTGTTCTGGCGGAATTGAATTTCGGGTGTGATTGGGATTCAGCAAACGTTTGAGAGAATCTAAGCGTTTGACGTAGATGACTTTATCACGTTGGGTCAAATTTCGGTAATTGGACCGCAAGTTAAGTTTTCTACAGTACGGGTTGAAACTGACCAAAATTGTTGTCCCGGCAACGTCAGAATCGAGTGACGTAGTCTGCGCTTGGACGAGGTGGTCGCCAAAGGGACAGTTACGAAAGGCAGCGAGCCTTACGCAACAACCGAGTGTACCCAAAGAACTCGGAAAATTGTTCCCGGGAAAAGTGGTGATTGAGTAGGGAATCTTGATGGCCTCCAAAAGCTGTCGAACCCAGCTGCTAGGTAGGTCAATATCCAAAGAGATTGCCACGCAGTCGGACGGGCCTGCGATCCCTAACGCACTGGCTAGGGTCGAACTCAAATTTGAGCCGTAAATGGGAAGGATCACGACTGCGAACGTGTACAGGCTTAACGATTTGGACTCCATGACACTTCCTTGAACTTGACAACTCTCCCCGCGTTGCAACTTGTTTATAAAGCATCTGTAACACACACTTGAATCATCGCTCGGAGTTAAGAGTACTAGATCCGAATAGAAAGGAAAAGAAAGTTGAGGGACAACCAATCCTGTTGCCTATTTTGCCTAGGGTAGGATTGTTACGCTCTGGTAGAATGCCGCAGATTGCCGTGGACTACTGTTTACCTACCAAGATTGAGAGTAATAGTGGGCTAGCTCCTTTGAGGGCAGAAGAAGCTTAATAGGATAGAAACGGCCTTGGTACGAAAAATAAACACAGCATTGGCTAGTGAGAACCGCATGTACCCTGTACACCTAGAAATTCACCTACTGTATTGTATTGCATAGCACCTGACCTTTGCATAAGAAAGTCGTAAAGGACGAAACGAGTGCTCCTCAAGTAGATCAGTCGCTGCCGAATAAGCTTGGGCTCATTAGTCTATCACGCCAATGTAGTGTGTTCTACAATTCATCAGGTGTACTGCCGCATAGTTTGCGTCCGTTTCATCAGGCTGATACGTTGTGAAACGGTACAAGGAATACATCGCATAGTACCAGCAGTAACCAATGCCAGCAATGTAAATATTAATACCAACAACGATAATATCAGGACACAATACCAACAAGGTGCAATGTTGCTATGAATTGTTGTAAGAAACCAGAAATGAAGAGGAGAGTGGGGTCAATTTTAACGGGAACCAATTCCAAAAAAAATCATGGCATATGAACAACGGATAGCTGTGAGTCTGTACGAAATCAGAGTTGCACTAAATGGCGCAAATTAGCTGTGAACAATGCTTTGTGAGAAAACAATACAAATTACGTGAAGAAATTATTAAAACGTGATTTTGCTGATAGCCTTATAAGAAATGGTCTAATGGTCTAATGTTTTCATTATTGTTGCTTACTGAACGAAGCCACAATGTTAGGGTGACCATACGTATCGAATGGGACTTTCCTGTTTTTCGCCCTTTTTTCGCCGTCCATTTTTTTCACCAGAATGTAAGTTTTGTCCCGTTCTCTGAAGAAAACGTAAATGTACTTCCATATTCATGAATTTATTTTCTGCCCATTTTCTGAAATCCTCTGCCAACTGCATGGATTGCAGTATTAGTCCGACTGTTGAACGCCACCAACCTTGAAGATTAAACTCGATTTTTGGGGTCGTAAGACGAATTTTAGCACGGAGCCCAGAAAGAGGGAAAACTAAAGAGCAGGTTAAAAAAAATCTTCGGACTCCTAATCCCCACGTGGAGTTGACTTTGCAACACTTGCGTAGGGGGCAACGGTTTCTAGCTGCAGCGTTTCTTGCGTGCCCTGTTGCTGCCTTACTTGTTGCTGGTTAGATCCCAGTGACAATGTTCAAAATCGTTAAAATGTCTGAAGGGCCGAACTTATGTTTTCTGAAGCGCTCAGTGTTTACAAACGCACATTTTGGCCCCCGATGTCGCATGCATGGGATGACTTCAGACGGGCGTAGGGCACGTTCGTACACAACTACTTTTCGGTGGCGAATTTTTAAAAAACTAAATTCTAAAATACACACGTCGAATGACCTTCCTATTGCGTTTCTTTCGAAATTACGACTCTTGGGTTGTTGAAAATTTTATCAATCTCAGTTTCGTCATAATTATCTTTCTCGCGTGAACTCATACTTAATTAAGAAGGTCTAGAGGTTGTCATAGAATTCGTAAACAATGGATGACTTTGATGCGTAGCCAATCTTTCTTTTGTCGTTTTACTTGCATTTACAACTTATATCCACCGGTTGCTTTCTCTCTGTTCTTTAGTTATATCTATTTTACGCGTTTAACTTTATCTGTTAAAGGTGATTTGGAAATGCCATATCTTTCGCTGTTTCGCGAACTGGTGTGTTTTTAAGCACCTCTTCGCTGTTTTCTGCGCATTCTCAGAAGACGTGGCAAAGTGTTTCTAGCCATCAACCCTACTAGAAAAGAGTACAAACTCTCGCATAAGAATTCCAATATCCACCGTCTAAAAAAGACACAATTCTTTATTTTCTATGAAACGAGCACGTTAACTATCTGTCCAAATGTGCCCATAAAACACGGTCCGCACACCGTGTTGAACTTGAAAATCAAACACTTGGAATATAAAGGAAAATTTAAAATTCTAACTTTCTCAACTTATAACCTATTCTATCAGCTTACTTAAGAGTCCATTTGGTAAAAAATGATACCTTTAGGATCAAACAACTGATGTGAAGCGGAGGATATTTAGTTACGCTTGGGATTTTCATACAAACATGCATTATATCCGAACGCTTACGTAGAACTAACACTTCTTTATCCACAACACCGTCTAGTCGCTAAGTTCGAATAGGAGCTTTATTCCGAAAATTACTGCTGCCTATCGCATGTCGTATGTCCCGTCTTGACATTCGAATGTCCCGTTTTGGCTTCGACGAAATGTGATCACCGAACGCAATGTATGGTAACACTTTCTTACTAAAACACCTATAGAATAGTGCATTAAGAGCTTAGACACTCTTAATGTAAAAAAAAACTGTTCGAAGCAAAAAGCCACGAGAGGCGCTTGGAATGAATGTAGCTGCTTTTGTTCAGTTAGCGGCAATGCCAACACTAGCGAAGTACGTTTTGGTTTGCTAGGTTAAAATTAGGAGACCAATGTCGCACTCTGACAGAAGATATTGCGTTTTTTTTAAAGAAAAACTTGCTACATCAAGGAGAACTATTCTTTTTACGAGACACTAGTCATTATTTTTAAAAAAAAAACAATTTACATCTGGAGCCTCGAAAATATTATATTTTGAATTTATGAATTAAAATGTTATTGGCTACTTTTCCTATAAAAAAAAACAAAAGCAAATTAGACCCCATATTACTATTGAACACACAAGGTTAGGTTATAAGGAATGAAAAGCAACTGTTTTCAGATATTGTTTACTTTTATTTTCGCTACTTTCAAGCGTACAATAGCTTGTTGGATAATCATGATACTTCTACAGCAAATGAAATACTTTTTCGGACGATAGTTCAGTTCGTGCACAAAGTTAAAAAATGAAAACTTTTATTAATATAACTGACACCACTCTCTTCCAATCTCCTATTAGGTTAGTAGTAGTCTTGGACAAGTCAATTTCTCCCTTCTGCAGCTCACTAGACTACATTTGTCTCCTGAAATGAAAACTACTTCATAAATGGCGGGTAACGCCGTTAGCACCTCTATTGGTACATCAGTGTACCTGATTTTTATGTTAGAGCACAGGAGAACCCAGATCAGTGTTGTGTAATTTTTCAAAAAATGAATATTATTACATTACAATTACTTTTTATATAAAGTGCACTATTACATTACAATTACACTTGAATAACGAAAATAATCGTCATATTACAATTACATTTGTAAAGTAATGCATTACTTTGTCATTACTTTCGGTAAAAATGTTTTTTTTTACGTTGAATCTATTCCAATTTTCTAAATTTTTAACTAAATTTTTAACGCTTATACCTTTCGTTCACAATGTTACGTGTTACCAACACACGTCTGGTTGGGTAAGACATCCGAAAATACTAAGTTTTGCGTATTCTTTTCTTCAACCCCTAACAAAACTGTCTCCCCTTCCCTACGCGAAGAAACGGGTAAAGAAAGAATAACGCAGCTGAAACAGAGGTCAACGATAAGGTTTGCCTTTCCGTAGCTCA
>JAHZNP010001475.1:0-19403 GCA_020615345.1 Triops cancriformis
AATTTGCTACTAAAAATTAGTTTGGTCCGAACGTGCTCCACGCCCATCCGAAGCACCTTCGGCTAAAATGTGAGCTTGTAAATAATGAGCATATCACCGACTCCTAAATTTCGGGGAAAAAAATACGATCAAAGGGGGGGGGGGGACAAAAAAATCTCCGCACCGGGTACCATCTGACCTTGCTGCGCCACTGGGTACAATCACCACGGGTACAGGTATAGGGTGGGAAAGCTTGGGTAGGGAAAATTACATGTTTGCACTATGTGGCGTTTCTATTTGCAGATTTCAGATGCTTGCTTGAAAAATATATTTGTCATGTTTTTAAATTATATTTATGTATTTTTCCTTATTATTTTTTATTGTATTTATGTATTTTTTCCATTATTATTTTTTATTGTATTTACGTATTTATTTTTTTACTGTAGTTTGACTCCAGTCTACGCCGTAATCCTGGGCTTCATCGCCAACGTTTCAGTTCATCTCGGTAATGGTCCTATGTGGAGTACAATTGAGCTCCAAACTCAAGAATGCCGAAGAACGTGGTGGACTAACTTGCTTTATGTCAACAATATCGCAGGACCCGGTTACGCTACTAATATCGTAAGCCATGACAATATAGCTACAGTAAATTTAGGTATAGTCGATACTAATGCAATTTTTTGCAGTGTATGTCAGAAACGTGGTACTTAGCTTGCGATTTCCAGCTGCTTTTATTCGCGCCACTGCTTATTTATCCTTTATGGAAAAGTCCACGCACGGGCGGAATTCTTTTATGTGTGCTTGGCGTACTTTCCATTGTTGGTAGCATGATTCAGACTGGAATTGAGCATTTGCCACCGACAATCATCTCTACCAGAATGTAAACGAGACTTTTACTTCTTTATAAGATTTCAATTATTTAAATTTTTAGCGTGAAATTTCATTTTCCATGTTAGGGATATTTCGGAAGCAACTCTGCGCTACGAAATTGACTACTACACGAAAGTACTCGGTCGCTTCGCCCCCTACGTCGTAGGAATATCAATGGGGTGGGTGTTTTATGCTTCCAGGAGCAAAGACATTCAAATGAGCAAGGTAACATTGTAAAACTACGTAATTCATCATTTCTATGTCACTTTTTTAACCTTCAGGGTGTAGTGACGCTTGGGTGGTGCGTTAGTACTGGAACAGCACTGGCAGTTCTCTATGGATTGTATGGGTACGCAGATGGCAAACAGTCGCCCGATATTAGTCAGATCGCTTCGATATCTTACTCCGGCTTACACAAATTGGCGTGGGCGATGTCGCTGAGTTGGCTAGCGTGGGCCTGTATCCATGGATATGGAGGTATACACGCTATTTAACTCACATTCAAAATAAAAATAAAAAGAATCGTTCAGTAAAAATAACGCATAGTAATAATATAATAATAATAATATTAATAATAATAATAATAATAATATAAATTTAAATAGTAATAATAGTAGTGATAATAATAATAATGAAAAGAGCAATAAAAAGTAATACAACGTTTACGTCACGTCAGGGTTCGTCAATACCTTCTTGTCATGGAAGGCCTTTATTCCTTTAAGTCGATTGACTTATTGCACGTATCTCATTCATTTGAATTGGATGACGTTGTTTTACGCCCGGAGTCGTGTTCCGATGTATTACACGACTGTAGACCAGGTAGGATGATTCAAATTCAAGAGGAAGTGTTACAGTCCTTCTGTGTAGGTGTTTAATTACATGGGACATCTGACCATTTCTATGGGTTTCGCATTCGTCGCCTGTGTTTGCGTAGAAGCTCCTTTCCTTAATTTGGAAAAGATTTTATTTACGGGAAGGAGATAAAGTGTTCAAAATTCCATTTTATTCTTTCATACATATCATCATGGTCATCTTTCTCAATTACTAAAAGCTTCATTCAGTGAAGAGAAACAAAAGAAAAGTGAAACATTTGTAATTTTTCCAGTGAATTAGGCACATATTTGATTTGCAATGATTTATGCACTTTCTTGTAAATAAAATAAAAATATCACGTTTGGCCATTTTTAATGGTTATGTATTAAGGTTTTATGGTTATATATAAGTTACAAAATTAAAAACCAAATGTCTAAAAAAAATGCATATTACCTCCTCCCCACCAAGAACGGAAATCCTGGGTACTGCCTTGACTATGAATGTACTGTACAACATTAGTGGGCAGGAGGGAAGAGGGGTGCAGGTACCCGCCTCACGGCGCCATTTGGGTGGGGGCGGGGCACCCTCCTAAACGTGCCTTGAGGAAACTTCCAAGAAGCCCTTCGATAACAATATCCTAGGTTCATGACCGATGTTTACTGTCAGAGCGGAGTAACCTTTCCGACCGAGCAAGCGAAGTGCGCCAGAGCTGTGACCTGGAAAGTTAGACTTGGGAGTCAAGAAGTTAACCATGTTATCACCGTTTCCATTTATGGTTTTACTATTAACAGCTTCCGTAGAAGCCCAGAATTTTCAGTTCTGTACAGAAGAACACCTATTGACCACGAATATTCCAGAAATTTGGAAATTGTGCTCACGGTGGTCCGTACCAACTGCGATAAGCGAAAACGTGAGTCCAGAGTGCAAGCGTGACAGTTTGCATTACGTCAAGGCCCTGGGCGATTTCAATTCATGGGCGTTGCAAAGTAACACACCATAATTGTGGTAAATAATATGTTACTAATGCTTGTGCAGTGTTAGATGCTAGCGGGAAATTGCCGGAAGGACTAGCCAGCGGCAATATTCATGCAATGGGCCATTTTGATCAGTGCCTGGGTATCCAGCAAGACAATTTCACCGGGCAATACTGTACCGTGTTTATCCAACCAATACAAGTAGCGAAGGAAACTTCGATTTTCGGTTCATTTTCTAGTTCTGAGGGAATTCATAACGCATCCAAAACGGTAATTATGCTATTTCTTCACTCTAAAGGGGTAACTTTCAATCTTGTATGGTTTATGTGTGAATATGGCCCAGCAGGTAAATATTACCAATATCTACGCACCAGTCACGCCAAGTATTGCGCTGTGCATACCTTCGACCTGCAGTTCGGAAGATGTTCAACTCGCTATGGTGGACGCCATTGGTAATAGGACGTACTTTGGCTACCATCTGGCGGTAGCAACGAGCAGTTCGTACTGTATTACTTCCAACGGTATTGGCACCGAGTTAGACATTGCGACCATTACTATGATGTAAATGCTGCTTTGCAAGTAGTTCTTAAAAACAATTATTTTATTTATTAGTATATTTTCTTTAGAATTGCACTATCTGTAATAGCCTTTCTCCTTATAACAGGCACATGCTTGCATACATGGCTGTTGTGTGCTACAAAGTCAACTGAAGGTAACGCCGGCATGAACTTTGCCAATTACAATCACAACGATTAAAATTGATATGAAAGTATATTTCTTTTAGGTTCATTGACCTTCTGGGCAGACTTTTTGTTATGTTTTTCGTTGTACAAGAACGGGTTAAATATTCTAGATACTGAAAGTTCCAGCACAAGTCTTCGCTGTCTTCACGGAATGCGGTTTTTGTCGATGACTTGGGTAGTAATGGGTCATTCATGGTCACAAAACACGAAAGAATTCGCTGCCAATCTACCTACGCTGTTACAAGTATTGCAAAAATCTTTTATTGAATCTCTCCTGTAAAATTCTAATTACGCCAGGCAAAGTCCCTATGCTAACGCCACGGCATTTTTGCGTGTAGTGTCCCCACCCTCTTTCGAACATTCCCTGACCCGCAGCAAGGCTCTCCCACTATGGTTTATTCCAAAGCAGAGTTCCTAATTGCGCTGGTAGGTGCGCTAGTGGAGAAGTCGCCATTGTACAGCCATGAGCAAAAAAATTGAGACAAGGCAAACCACAGAAGTCTAATTAAGCCTCCCGAGGCTGATTTGCCTTCATTAGTCGGTGAAAGAGGTTAGACTTATCGCTTACAAGGTAAAGGTTGCCCCGAAACTGTTTGTCATCAACATACAGCTATGCATTCTGCAGGGATTCTTCAAGTATTGCCTTTAGCAAACTTGTGAAGAATGGTCCGTTCTGTTTCTGAATAATGGCAGCATAACGAAATATTAGTTGAAGATTAGTAAATGATTACAATTTTGCTACTAAAACTAAATATTTGGTACCAATATGTGTTATGGTGTTAATTTGGATTACTGGTGTAGGATTGAAACAAAATATCTTAACAAAAATCGGTCATGTTCTATTTGCTACGATTGCTCTTGTTGCATACTTTGAATTATTATTTGCGCGAAATAAAAAAATCCCCCTCTTTCAGATAATGGCTGTGATTATACACATCCAACAACTAGAAATCTTCAATTTCTAAAAATTTATAGCTTAACTACTTGAATTTACGGAAAGTCATTTAAAGTTCGCGGTCACCCTTTTACTTAGCTAGCTCTTGTTAGAACAAACGGAAGCCTTTCTTTTTAACGTCTATAGCTATTAGCTAACGGCAGTTTCAATACTCCACAGGTTTTTGTCTACTTATCTTTTCATAACAGGATATGGACACTCAAAAGTCGAACTCTTACCTTGTAAGCGATAAGTCTAGGCTCTTTCACCGACTAATGAAGGCAAATCAGCCTCGGGAGGCTTAATTAGACTTCTGTGGTTTGCCTTGTCTCAATTTTTTTGCTCATGGCTGTACCTACACTTGTTAATCTTCTAACCCACTGTCTCCTAGTGAAAAACAAGGTATAAAAAAATATGTAGGTCTTGTAGCCTGTGGTATCTTAGAGACAGACGTAAGCATAAACAAACGGCGGCTTGTCCTCTAGCGTAATCGGGAACGTTACTTTGCAATCAGTGGTCCAAATCTTTTCTTTGATTAGATTTTTGGTCACTATCGATCATTTGTCAACTTCAGTCTATCCGATCAAATTCTACAAAACTTAAGAAAATAGACCTGGGTCGGAAAAGATCCCGATCTAATCAGATTCTATCAAAATTCCGACAATTTTGTTAGAAATTACGACAATGATTAAGAAATCTAAAAATGAAAAGAACGGGGAAATTTTATTTTATGGCTACTAGGTGGCCTTATATTTATAAATCCAATTTAAATGTTAGCCACTGACGTGCCGTTAGCATAAGCTAATTGGGTGTGGTCCATTTTACGAGTACTGTATACAAGAGTAAATGGATAGTAGTCGAAATGACGATCCGAACAAACGGCCCTTTGCTAACAGCGTGGAGCTGTGCAACAATGAAACTTCAGATTGCGAGAGCCTTTCTGTTGATTACGGAATATTCGCGAAAAGTTCATGTGGTAGACTACCTACGTAAGTGCTGTAGCGTTAATGTAGGGCCGTTTGCCTGGGTTACTTTCCGACTCGAGTACTGAAATGTACTGTACATTTGTTTTAAACCGAGTATACATCTTTTGTATAGGCCGGATATACTTTTTCAATGCAAACCATTTCGAACAGCCTCATCAGCGTTGACACTTTCTTCTTCCTAAGTGGTTTACTCGTGGCTTACAATACTTTCAACCAGTTGCAAAAGACCCAGAAAATCAACTTATTGTCTTTCTACGTGTACAGATATATGCGGTAAAATTTAAAGGAATTTAAACTGAAATCAATGTAGGTGCTTGAATAATCTTTGTTTTCATTAGATTGGCGCCCGTTTACGCGGTTATACTGGGCTTTATTGCTACCATAAGTGTTCACTTGAACAGCGGCCCTACTTGGAACACAATAATGTTTCAAACGTCTCAATGTAGGAAGACGTGGTGGAGTAACCTGTTGTTTATCAACAATTTCATTGGCCCGAGTTATTCGACTGCTTTTGTAAGAGCTACATTGCAAACTGTACGACGTTTCTTTTATTTTCAATGAATGTTCATTTCAGTGCATGGCAGAGACGTGGTATTTGGCTTGCGATTTCCAATTGTTCTTAATATCACCTTTGCTCATTTACCCAATATGGCGCAATCCCAGAAAAGGTTTAATCATTCTAAGTTCATTCGTCAGCTTGTCAATTATCGCCTGTATGGTACAAACTGCGGTGGAACGCTTGCCGCCGACTATAATAGCAACAAGAAGGTAAGACGATATGAATTATTTCATTGCGTGATTTTTTGCGTATTAGTGATATTTTGGAAGACACCCTTCGGTACAAAATTGGTTACTATACGAAAGTTTGGCCACGTATCGCACCATATGGGGTCGGTATAGCAATCGGATGGGCCTTACACTCCTGCAGAAATTCCAAGTTCGAAATGAATCCGGTACCGAGCGATACTATCTGTATTACAGCATTAAAACGATTCCTATCTAGTTGACAGTACTTCTTGGATGGGTAGTGAGTCTCGTTATCGCTTTAGTGATACTTTATGGTATGTACGGATGCGCTGATCCGCGGAAAGAGCCATCAATTAGCTCCAGTATTTCTGTTAGCTACTCCGCGCTGCACAAACTGGGCTGGGCTGTTGCGCTCGGTTGGCTTACCTGGGCGTGTACTAACGGATATGGTGGTACGTTAGTCTAAGAATGTATCAAAACAGCAAAAAAAGACACAAATGGTTGTACTTTTCAGGTTTTGTCAATACTTTTCTTTCCTGGAAGGGATTCGTGCCTGTAAGTCGTTTGACGTACTGCACATACCTAATCCACCTCAACTGGATTATTTTCTTTTATGCGAGAAGCCGTAGGCCCATGTACTACACTACAATTGACCAAGTATGTCAATAAGTTCTTCTAAGTCACTATTTTTTTTTATTTAAAGCAAACATTATTCGAGTTATACTATTGCTGCAGATATTTAACTACATGGGACATTTAACCATTTCGCTGCTCCTAGCCTTCGTGGCTTGCATATGTGTCGAGGCTCCTTTCTTAAACCTGCAAAAATTGTTCTTCCCTACAAAGAAATAACTACATCCGTAGAACACAGATCCGGCGCTTGTACTAACGAAGGGTGCATTTGCTATACCCGCCAACTATGGGAAGTGAACGTTACCGTGGACTTTCCCTCGTTTTCAGCGTTTTGCTGTTAACCGAACAGAGCCAGCTGAGGACATCCTCGAAGGCCAATTTTAAAAAAAATGCTTAAGTGGCGGTACTATGACGATTGTTCGATTAAACGTTAAAAAAACGTGATAGAAGTCTTTTCCTTAAAGCAAATAAATGAACATAATATATACAGAAAACGGACGGCAGGAATGGTTCACGAATCCTCCACAATTTTTCTCAGTTTCAATATTACACTGGAAATTATCAATTCTTTAGAGGATGCTAAATTTTTACATGATCTTATTTTACGTAATTTTAAAATAAACCCTCTAAAAGGTTTGATATTCTTGCGAAGTTTGAAATCGTTTTACCCATTCCTTGGTTCTTACGTAGTCACGTCGGTATATACCTTATTTTAACGGGAAAAGCCTGTATTTTTTCCTGTCACATTGAAGTTCTACGTCACTTTGTCAAATTTTGACTATCCAATGTTCCCGCAATGCATGTCGATTGCGTGAGCTGTACAAATGTTTAAATTATGTTTGGGTGTCCGGCTTTATCCTGAATTTTTACCATTTGTATTTGGTGGACATTCTCTTGTTTCTTCTTAATTAGATCGCTAAATACATTAGTCGCTGTTTTAAAGACGTCGCATTTGGTAGTTTCATCGCTTTGGTCTGATCAATATTTAAAATAAAAGAGACTTAATTTTAAGTTTGCGAAAAGCAGAATTTTAATCAACAAAAAAGTGGGACTCTTCCGCGGAAAGTAAGAATTTTAAACGTATTTTTAGGTCCTCACAAAACGAACTTTCGTCCGCGAAAATCGAGTTTTCTTTCGAAAAGCGCGCTGAAAAGTAGGGGCTTCCCCGAAATCCCAGCGTTTCCATTGATTCTCAAAAGACCTAGGTTGGAAATAGGCGTAGCTACTTTTTGAAGCTGAAAACCCGTTTTCTGTGATATTTCCCATTTGATTCAACGTTGAGCGAAGGAATTTGCCAAATCAACTCGAATTGAATCGACTCGACTTGAATCAAATGGACTTGATAATTTCGACTTAATTACGTTTACAATGCTTAAATAACCGAAGGGCTTTGAAAAAGGGTGAGCGCGAACATGGCAAATTGTCTTAATTCTACACCCCGTTATTATAGACAAAGCCCTGTAAAACCGATACCGAAAAATGGCGCTCTTACTTTCCGTTTCCCCATGTCCGACCTTTACTCAGGCTTTCTCTCTTAATCCGTTTGAATCTAGCGCGCTCTCAGGCACGACCGCTAGAGAGTGCCCCCGGTTCACGCGTGAGCGAAATCAGTTGCTGTCGTGCCATCGTCACGTGTGGTTGTGTTTAAGTAAGGCTTAGAGCAACATTCAAGTTACTTTTCCTGTTTTGTTTGCTTGTGAGTTTAATTAGAAGAAACTCTCAATTGTCGCCTGTTGTAGTAAGAAATGTGGTTTCGTCTTTCTCTTTTGGAACTTATCTTTGTAGTCACTTTGTTCCGTCTTTAACTTGATTTTTTCAGGCGAGTAAACTGAAGCTGTCCAGTTCGAGTGCTTCAATTTGCGTCTTGTTATTCGCTTGGTAGTGTTTTACTTCCTCGCTTCTATTATTGAAACCTGTAAGCTAACGTGGATGAATTTTCTCTATAAGCTATAAGTATAGCTACGTGTAATCTGTAGTAGCTCAGCGTTTTAAAATGTCATGCCAGAAGTCGAGTTTTACGCTTGTAACATCCATATGGAAGAAAAGAGTCTAACCGGATGTAAATTTATGTGGAATTTCTTTTGGAGTTGTCTTTCATAAGGAAAGGTCAACTTTGGTTTAACCTGGACGAAGATGACGATGTTCCGAGGAAACGTGCTTGATAATTGACGTTTCCTGTTGGCAGGCCTCGACATGTTGGAGATTAGCAACGCGAATTTCAGTGTCGTGGGTAAGGTTTGTCTTATTCCAGGCTTAGTACATCAGAAATGGACATTTTGCCGAAGGTTTTTGTCTGTGATGCAATTTGACAAAGTTTGCTTTAGGTACAGACTGATTTTGGGTTGACCTTTCCCGAGGGTGAAGGTTATGACACGACACGTGTGATGCCACAACGTTACAGTTTTTTTGCAAGTTTGGCCAGCGGTCCCAGCAAATGGATTTTACGACATTTCCAGACGTGAGTGAGTTTTTGGCTTAGAACTTGTGTCTTGTGATTTCGTTTTCTTTTAAGCTTAAAGTCTTTTTTTATGTGCGTGTGTTTAGGGGACTAGACGATAATGATTTAGTCTTGGTCTAACGTTAAGGAAATGTTGGGAAAGGAAACAGCAGAAGCCATTTACAAACCTATGGTGCCATGTGTTTTCTGGAAGCCAACAAAGGATACCCAAAATTGTGAAGTGTAGACGCAGAACTCGTTGTCAATTTTTCACCTAATTCAGGTTTGAGCTTTGAAATAGGGATTGATAGTCAAGTTTAAAAAGTGACAATTTCAGTCTTATTGATATGGCCTTTAGATTTGGACCACGTGTGTTCTGGAGGTGGTTTAGCCCATTGCTTTCTTCCATGTTATCCTTTTCTATCCCATGGCACGTTTGAATGAATCTTGTAAGCCCAACAAGACACGTTTTTGGTGAAGATTAACAAGCAATTTTCGTTCTGTCTACATTTGTATATTTTTCTTGCGACACAACCCATCTGCCGTTTTTTTCGGTAAAATTCTAGTGAACATTATCCTACTGTGAATTTGTTTAAGGAAGTGGGTGTATTGGGGCTACAAAAGCATGGGTAAATTCATATTAAACGTACATTTCACTTCATGGTTACAGTTCCCGTCTGCTGCGTATCAGTAACGTGAAAATGCTCGCTATTGGATGTTTTGTTATATGTGTATTTTTTGTTAGGGTTGGTTTTGGGAAGTCCACAGCGTTTGGCAGTGTTTTAGGCCTTCTTGATCTTTCTGTGATAACAATGGCACGGTTCTTACATCTTAAACGAAGTTTCAAAATTTTATTGGCTGAATCCAACTGTGAGCCAATCAGCTGTTTATTTTAAGCCTAGATATTTCTACTTTTCTTTCCCCAAGCTGAAGACATTATAGATTTCTTTGACATTTGTTTTTCGCTGTTTAAAAACTTTGTAAGAGGTTTTGTGTGCTTCGCGTGGTACGATAGGTATTAATCTTCACGTGACCTTTTTTCGTTTTTAGCAGAATTCAGCTTTACATTTCATTTTGAGTTTTGTATGGTTTCGGTGTACTTTAGATCGTGCACTAATTTACTTCAGGGACCACGCGTCTGTATCGTTCCATTCTTCTGAGTTCATTGTTGCGTTTTTTCAGTTTTCTGATGTCCAAAATCCTACAATGTGGGCTATTTTGCGTACAGCTTTTCCAAAGGTTAGCTTTTCAGGAAAATAGCGTGTCTTGTAATATTTTGCCCCTTAAACCTCCCAGGTAATTGTAATATATTGGACTCTGATCCTTTTTTTCCGCGGGAGACGAGTTCTCTTTATTGTTTTGATCTACATTAAATGCATAGTTTATCCAGAAAGTGAAATAAATGTCGCAAAAAACGAATGTTTTTCGGGTTGCATTTATTAGCGCAAAAAAAACTAAATATGTTCACCAAAGGAAATACCGTTGAAAAAGCCACAAATGTACCATGCTTTCCTATTTTCATTCTCGTTCCACTCTTGTACCACAATTTTGGATGTATTAAATAAATTTTGGTCCGTGAAAAAATCCGTTGTTTCTGTGCGAAAAGCGAGGATTTTAAAACGTATTTGTAGGTCTGTGCGGAACGAATTTTTGTCCGCAAAAATCTTTTTTCGAAAAAGGCGCCGAAAAGTTGGGTTGTCCCAGAAATCGCAGCGTTTCTATTGGTAGTCACTAGCCTGAGGGTGCAAAAATGGGCGTGGCTAGTTTTCCGAGCTGGAAACCCGTTTTCTGGGTTATTCTCCATAAGAAACAATGTTGAGCAAAGGGGTCAGAAATCGAGAAAAATTGGAGCTCCTCCTCCTTCCCTTGCTGGTTCCTCCCTGGCTCAGCTCCTCATCCCGTGTACTCGCTTCTGTCCTACTTGGTTTCCAGGCAGCTCGGTTTCCCGAGCCACTTGATACGCCAGGCTTGACAGAAGCGAGTACAGAGGATAGGAGCCGAGACAGGCAGGAACTCGGCCAGGGAAAGAGAGAAGGAATGAGAACAAGGAACACGCAACCAGCCCAGGAATAATATACAATAAAATTCCTGACTTGCGTAGGATTCGAACCCACGACCTCACGATCAAGGCACCAAGCCTTTAACCGCTCGGGCACTACCTTATGTAGAAAAGCAAGTCAGAACTCATATAAAAATTTCGCAGAAGTTGAAGCTAATCTAACGAAGGCGTTTTAAGACGCGCGGGAGCCGCCCGTTTTTTTTAAATTTCCAGCAGAAGCGCAGGTGCTCTTGCAAAAAAAAGAGCGATTTATAGCACCGAGGTTTCCCCATTTGAAACATATAGCATTTGGGCAACAATTAATATTTCCCACGTGGGAGCGCCATGCCTATATAACGACAGAGCCGTATTGTTCAACAGTCCTTTTCTTTTATTAAAGATAAACTACTTTATGAAGAAATAGCTCACAAACCTAAAGATAGCAGTAATAAATTATAGCGAAACACATAATGAGAAATTAAGGGCAATTATGACAAAGTACCAAACAACATGAGTGTCTTCAAGTTAAAAATCTCTATTGCTGAATTTTTACGCCAATTTTTATACATGTTTACGCAGATCTCATTACAATGTACACAACTTCACCCGAAAGACCTAACTCACCTATCAATGCACTCAATATACCTAGCCCAATATGCCTAATAATTAATTCACTTTCTGCGACCTATAAAGCCGCGAGTGATAAGGCCAAGCGCTTGAATCCGAGGAAAGGGATTTATAAATGGCCGGACTGAGTATGACTTCATTCATAAAGGACGGCGGATTGATTTTCGTGCCCTCCACCACAAGCTGGTACTTGGCCACTGCCGGAGCTTCTGCACTGCCTAATAACGCACGCAATTTCCTCCACAAAAGCGACACGCTGTTCATAGACGGCGAGGTAAGCTTGACCGATATTCGCATATCCCGACTAATGCACGGTTTGGGGGAAAGTAGCGCTTTCTTTCGCAAATGTTCCTGCACGTGGAGCATAGCCGGGGGTGGGCACTTAGCTTGTTTCGCGCCAGCGATTACATTCGGCGGCTGGGGCAGTCCTTCGCGCTCCATGACCGTTGACCAATCCCGGTTTTTCATAGACGGTCTGAAAAAACGGAGCAAATTCCTTGCTGCTCGCCGCAGAATTCCCTGCGCGAAAAATCGTTCAATGGCCAAACTCATCATCCCACACACGAAGGCCAAGGTAAGCAAGGCAAAGCGGAATTCAAAATTGGGAGGCACTTCGAACCCCAACCACGCGACTAACACGGCATGGGGGAAAATCATCAAATAAACGGACAAGACAATCAGCGTCGCCCAGATGAGCACAAAGGCGGCGTTGGTGTACCATCGCTGTCGGAAAGGCGGTCCTTGCGAAAATGTCACAGCCAACGTGAGGTACTGGAACACGGACACAGACCAGACGGCGTAGTTCGTCAGCGCAGCGGAATGCACCGAATCGGTTGCCTGGGTGTCGACACTAGGGGCGGGCCAAAGCCAGGACGGGTCTTGCGCCAACGAGTAGGCGAAGTATTGGCCACATATGACGAAAATCATCTGCAGCGTGACAGAAATGACCGCATCCACCAACAGCAGTGATTGCAAGCACGGCGCGGGCGCCAGGGTCGCTTCGTACGCGCGAGTGCGGACAAACGCGAAAACTATGAAAGTGACGATGACCAAATCGATGTAGAGAAACTGCCAGTCGGATAAATTCGTCTCCAGCTCGTAGAGCATCATCACAGTGGTAAACTGCGCCAAACTGTACGCGGTCATAAATTTGAACAGACCCAAGGAAGAAACTAAGGCTGCGCGTCCTTCGCGCAACAAGCGAATCACGGAATCCATCCGCCGACTTCGGACGGTAAACGCGGTGGTTTGCACGTCCACGTTCGCGATGGTCAAACCGACATGGGCCGCTTTCAAGGCTCGCATGTCGCTATGAGCATTGCCGCACATACCCACCACGTACCCTACATAAATAAAAGTACGAAAATCAGTAAATCTAAACGTTTTAAATTCGAAAAATAGGAAAAGTACCCAAATTTTGCAGTTCGCACACTAATTCCTTCTTCTGCTGCGGCCTCATACGGGCGAAAATCAACCCACGCATGGCAACTTGGAACAATATCTGGCGGAAATGTCGGCGGAGGATCTGCCACGTGCTGCCAGACACCAATAGATACGGCTGCGCATTGGATGTCCCGGATAACCCTGAAGTAGTGAAAATATCTTCAGACGACTCTTCCAAGTCTGGTGGGCGTGTCTCACTGCGGATCGACATTTCATCCGTTCGCATGTCCATGTTCTTGAAGACTAATGAGGGCTGTCCGTTAGGCGGAGCTTCGGCCTCAACCAGAGTCAAAGGCTGTCCACGTTTAACGATTCCACATTGCTTCGCCACGTGCAAGGCAGTCCACATATCGTCACCTGCAATCGAACAAGGGTGTAAGAGAATAACGTTTGTAACAAAACTTGACCTCAGCATCGCCCATGGTCATAAGAATAAAAAGTAAGTACAATAAATAAGTAAAAAAATAATGACAAAAAACATTTAGATCCACACAAAAAATCTCTGAAAATCAAAGAACAATAGTCAAGAACAAAAGAAACAAAATGAAACAAAAAAGAATTAAAAAAGAAAAGAAAAAATACAAAAATCAAGAAAAAATCATAAGAAATAAAAATCTTTAAAATATAGAAAGAATTTAGAAAATAAGCGAAAACTAATATAAATATTTAAGACTAATTTAAAAAGGAAAGAAAGAATCATTAAAAAAATCTTAGTGATTTCACCTGTCGCAAGAACAACGCGGACTTGTGCTGTTTTCAAGGTTTGCATGACCGGCAGCGCCGACTTTTTAATTCTGTTTTTCAAAATTAGCAAACCCAACGGTTGGAGACCCTTGCTTTCCCATACGTTACGCCCACACGACGCGAACTTTTCCATCTGAGACGACGCGATTTCGATAGTAGTGCCGGCGAGTAGCAAAACACGATATCCCATCCGAGCGTAGTGCTCCGCCTCTTCTTGCCACATCTTTGCCACTTCAGTATCACTGAACTTCGTGACGGGTAGCACGGTTTCGCAAGATCCTTTGCAAAAGAACTTGAGCTGTAAAGTGGCATTCCCTTGCACTGGCTCAGTTCCCTATACATCCCATCACAAATCATTTTTTTTATCACACGCTTATGGGACAAAATACCTGGCTGAAGACTAAAACTCCCGTTCTCTGCAACGCAGCGGAAAAAGGATACCGGCGAACGACACGATGGTAACTGTCGGCAGGATTGGAAGTGGGACACACCGAAATCTGCCCGCTGTTACGGAAATGCGTCATCTTCCAGCCGGTCGCCTCAAACACGAGCATATCCAGTGGATCGCCAGACACATTCCCACCCGGCAGTACCATCAAATCGTTACACGTGGCCATTCCCAAGAGCAATTCGCTGTGTACTCGCCAATCCGTGGAGAAGTTATCCGTATCCAAATACGTGGCCGTGTAGAAGTCCAACTCGGTCTCTGTCAGTGTCCCAGTCTGTCAAAAAATAAAGAAATAAACATTTAAAATGGAAACACAACTTAAAAATGAAAAACTACAAATACAACTTTAAATAAAAAATAATACATTATAAAAAATAAAGAAATTACAAATAAATAAAAAACTTAATAAGAAAACTTAGTAAATAAAACGCTTATAAGAAAACCTAATAATAAATAAAAAAACTGTACAATAAAAAAATATAATAATACAAAAACTTGAACGCCAGTAAAAGATTTTAAAAGAAATAAAGCTAGGGAAAAAATACGTGTAGATTATTTTCGAGATAATTAGAAGTTCTAATAAAAATTGACAATTAAATGGATTTCCGTTACATTCTTGTTCACCTTTTTTTCGAGAACTGACGTGGTCTTTGCCTGTTGGCGTGTCATAATATTAAGTTTCCGTAGTTTCAGTTAAGCGTGCCAGACAAGAAAATTCTCGTTGCCTTGAAAGTGACTTTCTTCGCATGAAATCTAAAGCGAACTGACGCGCAAGTTCTATTGAATGTCAGTTAAATATGACCCTGAGTATCCCAATGTCATTTTAGGACCAACCTTGTCGAACACAAAGCAATCCACCGCTCCTGCCAAGTTAATTGCTTGAGGATCGGAGCACGTGATACCAAATTCTTGTAAGCGCTTTACGGCACGAAATACGCTCAAAGAAATGACAGCTGGTAAAGCAGGCGGTACGCAGATCGTAACCAGATCCAGTGCTTTCAAAGCCAAGGCTCCCAAACCTTCTCCGTCCAATGCCTAAAACTCCCACCTTTACTCTCTTTAAATTCTTTATAATTTTTTTTTCATATCTGAAACTTACATGCTTGATTATCGTATAAAGAATGGCTAAAAACGATATAAAAGCTAACAGCCATACAACAATCAAGGCATCTTTGTCCAAATAAGACTTCACAGGCTTGGGGAAGAGCACCGCCGCTGCGACTTGACCTTGAACTGTCATGTATCCGGTACGCAGAACAATCCCTATGGTCTAAATTGAAATTCACATGCAGAATTTCAAGTAAAGTAGGTTACTATAGCTATTTAAGCTGTATTACCCTATCTTGGACCTTCGTGACAACCGTTCCTCCCAGTAATACGTTGGAGGCGTGTTCTTTGGCATCAAAGAGCACATCGTAGCGGTTCGGCAAGGCTGTCTTGTATACAGAGACTGGATTTTCTCTATCTAACAACGTAACAAGGATGAATATCGTACATCTAAATACAAAATAACAGTAATACCAGCTGTAAGTTGTTCTTGTGCGACACAGGAACCGTTTAGGATCGCCAAGTCACACGGCGCGTGCCCTTCTTGCACCAACACCATATCACCCGGTACGAGACACTTCGAGTTTACATTCTTGTCGCCTCCGTTGGACGTACGCACAGTGACAACTGCTTCCATTTCCCATTTCTTTTTGAACTGTTTCTGATTCTGCAAAAAGCACTGTTAATTGCTTTCTAGTGAAGACAAAATTGCGCTTACCGCTCGCGTTTGCCAAACCGACGCTAGCATATTAAACGCAGTCATTCCTAATACAATCACGCTGTAGTATACATAACCTTCCACCATCCAAAGCACCAGCGCAAAGAATTGAAACCACGCAAAAGGTTCGAGTAACTCGGAGAGGAACTGTTGGCAAAAACTTGGTAGCTCCACTTGAATTATATTTTCGCCATACAAACGCTGCCTAAATACCAAAACGTCCTTTAATGCATGTTTTATATATTTAAATAATAAAATACAAAAACGTAATTCTTAAGACAACGTACCGGAAATCGTGTTCTTCCGACGTTAAGATATTCTGTTGGTGCAGGAAAGCGCAATATGCGCCTTCTTCTACACCTTTCAGCTTCTCGAAGGAGCTTAACGTTGGAATCCACACATAGCGATCGCCATTACATACAAAGAGACGCCACTCCCGCCCCTCGCCTGAATAGAACCGTTGAACGTCCACAATAAAATATTCCGTATGATTCTGCCGAAAATGTTGCTACAAGATTAAACAAACACATTAAAATCGTCAAACGCTTTCAACACTGCTAATGTTTTTAACATTAACGTACTGTCAGTAAAAACTTTGTAGCCACTTCTGGCGTACACGGTGAGTGAGTAAAACGCAGGTAAGCGACTGGGTTCCAGTAAAACACCAAACGAACAATTCCCAGCGTGACAATAGTCAAAACCCACGCTAAAATACGCCTTGAGACATGGATCCGGTACCCGTGCAATTCCTACAACGGATAAACGTAAAAAAATAGTAGTTTTAAATCACATTCTATGCATAGTTACCATCTGATCCTCTTCGCCAATGTTCACATAATCCACTCCTGGCTTCAGATCGTCTTCTCCGGTGTCCAGTAGGACTTCTACATAAAAAAATGGACATTAATTTATTGTCATGTCAATCAGTCATAAAGAACAGACCGTGGCGGCAATTCCCTATTTTTCTTTAAAAAAAGTGCCTTTATATTTACGCGAGACATGCAATAGGTTAAAGCCTATATGCCTGACGAAATAAGAAAAGGTCTTCTCATGAATTAGACTCACCATAATTGTTTGATAAGCGATGTCGCGCAAGCCAACGCCTTAACGGCGCTGAAAAACGGAGGAAAATTCGTTTCAAGCACATAATACCGTGTAAAAGAGATACCAGGAAGCTACTATTAAACTATGTAAACGTTTGTCTGAGTGCACGTGTCCATCCAGTCCAGCTTCTGCAACGAGTTTTGCAACGGCAACGAGTTTGACCTCGTTTTTGCCCCTTCTCTTTCTTTACCGCAAGTTTTTTTTTATTTTGTCCTATCTAACCTAGTGTGTGACGTCACTAGTAATACATTTTGCTCTAGCTTAGTATTTTTGCTCTTTTTTTGGGTACGTGTGCTTGCAGCTGCACTAACAGGCGAGGTATCGTGTCCGTATTGCGTTGGGGTGATGTGGTTGTATACGTATAGAGAACAGAAAGTGTGTTGTATGAAAGATCAACAATGGAAAACCAAGCCTTGCTTTCCAATACATAGTCTGTGTTCGCCCAAATCCCAGTAAGCCGTCATGTGGAACGCCATGTTGCTCAGGACTACCACGTACTCCGATAACGCGAACCAAGTGTATACTAAATGAAGTTTTTCGGTTTTAATTCGTTAAATAAAAATGAAATCGTTGTTCCGTACTTCCGGGTTCACAAAAACTGTTATGGCGCGAGAAGGTATACATGGCACACGCAATGGCAAACAGATTTATGAGAAAACATCTCTTTTTCCACAGCAGTGATAGTTTGTCCCCTGCGCTCATAGCGACACTCCTTGCTCTTGTGACAAGGATAATGACTAAGAGCATATGCAGCTCGGAGAACACGATGAAGGCAATGAACGAATATTTATGCGCTTCTGTAAAACAAATAATTGTAAAAAATGACATTGAAATCTATGTTAGGATTTTTTTATTACTTTTAAAATGTGTATTTAAGATCTTCTAGAAATTTGTTTTACCATAGTTTTCTGACGAGGACATAAAGCTTAGTGCACAAAGGGCCACATTTTCGATGGTGTAAAACAGGCACGCCAGAGAAGCCCACCGTTGGACGCGTCGATTGAGCACATTGCGCCAATATTGCCGATACAAGCTGCCGACAGCCAAACGAGGTATTATATGAAGTGCAATGCCTATCTTCCATATAGTCTGTTGAGGCTCATAGCTACCAATGGCAGCAGAAATGGATGGCAAATAGTTGGGTACCTAAAACAATAAATATTAAGAGGTAAGAACAATAGTTTGTGAATATATTGAGGACTGTTTGTTATGTAAGGTATTACTCGACAATGAGTGGCAGTTGAACGCTGGAAATCGTAGACTAATGACCAGATAACACAGATGAGGAAACTTGA
Source organism: Triops cancriformis (assembly GCA_020615345.1). Classification (NCBI taxonomy): domain Eukaryota; kingdom Metazoa; phylum Arthropoda; class Branchiopoda; order Notostraca; family Triopsidae; genus Triops; species Triops cancriformis. The sequence continues at coordinate 18,581 of JAHZNP010001475.1, forward strand.
TAAAGGCAACATAACTGTGGCCACAGCAATTTTGGGGAACGGTAGCAAAAATAACTGTCTCTCCACACTACCTCCATTAGTGTTAGGCAGACTTTTGTATAAAGGCAACATTTTTTCGCAAAAACATATATAACAATAACAAGGTTAAATCTCGATTTATTTGTTGTGTTGATCTTTTCATAACAAGCGGTCATGCTCCCACCCGGCTAGTGGCAACTCTTTACCCATACGAGCAAAGCGACAGATAGTGCCTAAAGAGCATTTTCCTAGTTTACTAGGGAAATCTAAGGCCTTTTCCAGCGAGGGAACAGTTGTGCGTGTGCGAGGAACTTTGTTTACGTTGTGTGTCGCTGGAACACGATTGTGCCGCAGTTTCTGTTTTTCTTATCGTTTCGTGGAGCGCGTTGTGCGGAGCGCTGGAACACTGTGTTCCTTTGGACTGTGCGTAGATTTGTGTAAACATTAGAAAAAATATAGTGAAAAATTATTAATACAAACAGAAATTGTTGGTATTTTTTTATTTTAGTAGTTTATTGTCTTCTCTGAATAATTTTTAATGTTTACAGCAAAACAGATATGTCTAAATCGATGTTAGCACTCGTTGCTAGCAAAATTACAGAAGACCTTTTTTGAAGAGCCTGATTTTATTGAAGACTCAGATGATGAACCTAATTCAGTAACTGCCTTTGCAGTTACATGCCAGGTTATAACTATGCCTCCCCATTCCACATTTCAAACTCCTGAGACGTTGACGAAACTTCAAATTCCAAATTTCTTGGTGGAATGTGTAATTTTTGTCTACAAATATGTATTGATATATTAT
>JAHZNP010001476.1:0-19402 GCA_020615345.1 Triops cancriformis
CGACTCAGACTCGACTCGACTCGGAGTGACCGGACTCAGACTCGACTCGACTCGGGTAAGACCGGACTCGGACTCGACTAGACTCGCATGAACCCGGAAAAAACGAGAGGCTCGACCGTCAACACGAGAGATTAGCGAAAGCAGGAAGCAGGGAAAAGCATATTTAAAACTTGACGTTGCACATATTTTCCTGCATAATCTTCTGTCTCCTTTCTGTTATAATTTTTCTGCACGGTAAAAATGACACGGCTACTCGTTATATACAAGCTGCTACAATTTTGAAGGAAACTTTTTTTTTGAATTGTGACTAGAAAATCTTAATGGCTAATTTTGACCTCACTGATTAAGTTGGAGTTTTTCTTTGTTTGACATTGCTTTGTCGCACAATTTTTATTTTGTAATGAGGAAGATAGGAGTAACCTCAAAGGTTGACCGAGTAAATTCTCACTGGTTAGAGGATCGACTCAAGGGGTACAGACTCGAGGAACGGTCGACCCAAGACGTACAGACTCAGACTCGACTCGACTCAAGGTGAACAGACTCAGACTCGACTCGACTCAAGGTGTACAGACTCGAGACTCGACTCGACTCAGGCGGACAATGAGTAGAGTCGAGTTTTTGCCAGCCCTACGTGGGAGTTGGCAAGGGACGCCACGTTGGGGTTGGGACAGCGCCATTTTGTATAATGGTGAAAGTGCGTTGGATTGGAATGACGTGAACTGCAACGCCAAGGTGTGGCGTTAACGTTGTTGTAGGGTGAAACGTCCCCCGCCCGGTTTATGACATGGATTAAGTGGAGAGACACGCTAATGAACCTGTCAATGCTTATAAACTGTCGTGTTTATAATTAAGTCGTGCGACTTGTAAGGTCAGGCTCCTAAACTTACCAGTAATCGGCATAAAACCACGGGCAATGCTAACCACATTGAACTGGATGAAAGTTCAGATGGATAGTCACACACCGCTCACGCAAATGTCATGGCGTTAGCAAACTGCCCTTTGTTGGGATCGCTCCTGTGCAGACTTCTGTGTGTAGTCCTTAGCGTCCATTTCTACGAATGTCTCAGGAACGGATAATGTTATGGTCAATGTGATGACAACTCCAACGCCATCTGACGGAGACTCGTTAGTAGTCGGGCTTCTATAAGTAAAAAAATACCTCGTGGTTAGTTCACTTGAAAGTTTTGACGTGATGTCAGCCAGATTCGTCATTAATGGGGTCAGCAGTGTCGTGTCGTGATGATGACAAGGTAAAGCCCGTTTTTTCGTTCTTGGTAATTTGTTCGGAATATGCAGGGTACCCGGGGTACGTCCAGTATAGAAGGGAATCGAAATGTTGTATATAATGGTTCCATTGTTTTATCTATGAGGGTCTTTAGGCGCTTTTTTGTTTTTTAAAGTTTGAATTTTTTATTTTGGGGGGAGGGGGCAAACTCATTCTAGGAAATGTTCATTAGACTTTGAATCTTTTGTAAATAAAATCCATGAATTTGTCTAGAACTGTATATCCATATGAATGAATAAAAAAGCGTCATAGAGCTGTGTTTCTCCATTTTTTGTGATCCAGTCTAACGCTAGAAGAGTGTCAGTGTTAGGACACGTACACAGCGACCAATTTAATTGATGCATCTATCCAAAATTATGCTGTCGCAATTTAATACCGATTATACTCATCGCGCGCTTGCGAAAGTTGAGGCAATTTGTCTTAGCAATTGATAATCAGCAAGTAGCAAGCTAGAGCATCCCAGCCAGTCTAATGTCACGCTTCCTTGACCCAATTGTCCTTTTAAGGCCACTGTAACCCATTCTCTTATACTGTACTACATTGACTGAATGGCAGAAACGAAAATTCTGCGTTGATGATTCGTTCCAAAACTGTTGCATATTTTTCGACAATGTTTTCCAAAAAATTTTTAAATTAATAATTACCTAGAATCTAACGTGGAGAAAATTTTCGAAATTCATAATCTGGGAAAAAGCGGACAAATTCCTTGAACGGTTGTAAATTACGTTTGCCTTTTTTTCAAAGATATCTCTTAGTAAGATTTTAGGGTCATCCATTAGAATTTTAACTGCCAAGATTATTTCGAGAAACATTGAGTGGTAAAAGCAAAATCGTCCACGCAAGTTTTTTATGTAATCGCCCACAAGAGAAGGTTGGTATACAGTGACCTTAACGTCTGTTATGTATTCCCTTTTTCTGAAAGTAAAAAGTTTTCGATAATCCTCTGAACTAATTTCGCCAAAATCGTCTAAACAATGTCATCCTTTCGAAATAAGTTTCTATTGATTCACTTTCGCCCATTTTCTCAATTATTAACAGTGTTGTCTCCTTTGTAGGTCCATATGTGGAAATCGTGTGTGGATTTCGGAAAAAGGGCCCCTGGCTGGTGGAGTTGCCTTTGTCGCGTCGCCGAGACACAGCGGGAACTTTTTTCGTACGTAAGCGGCTTCAGAGCAATGAGAGAATACGTACTACAGCTCACACACATATTAAAAGCCCAGCCTGTGCCCTGAGCAGGAGAAAAACGCTGGCTCTTGGGCACTGCAAGGTTACACATGTGGCAAGGGCTTGAAACACCTGTTCGTGAATCCCAGTCTGCTTCGTGCCCCTTCACAAACGATCCAAATCAGGAGCCTACTGCAGCTTACATTAGTTCCCTTTTTTTGGTTTTTTTTCTGTTAGGCACCTGTACCCAGGAAAGGTACCCCTCGAACCAAAATCCTGGGTACGGCCCTGCTGTTAGGCAAGACAAAGCCAACACCAGAAGCTGAATCCTTAATCTGAAAGACCAATCTGGAAACCTCACACTGACAAACCTTGGAAAGAGAACCCCAGAAAAGATCAGAGATTACTCATAAATTTCGCGGTTTTATCGGAGACCGATGGGTGGACGCCAAGAATGTGTGAGTGTGTGTCTGGAGTTGAAAGGCAAAAGTTGGGGAAAGCAAATAGGGCATCTTCCAAATTCAGTTCACGGTCCTGTCACCAGAGGCGTGAATGTCCTTTTACGAAGCCACTATGTGCGACTTGTAGGTTTGGGGCAAGAATGTAAAAGTGGTAGGTCCGTGTTAATTTTTTTTAAATAACCATTCCTACCAAAGAAGAAGAAGCTAATGAGACTTTCATATTCGAGTTCTATCGCATCCGTGCGAAAGTTGAGTGAAAGATTTACACTGAGACGCCAGAATGCGTTAAAAAAGAACATCCACCTCTTTCTGTTCTGTCGCAATCTTTTTTCAGAAAGTGGACGAGGTTCGGACCCAGTCTTTTGACTTGGACAAGCCAAACCTGTGACTTGTGCAGCAATGCCGGGAGAAAAGGAAGATGATGCTCTGAGTAATAAACGACGATTGAAGCAACTTTTTTCGTAGCCATAGTACTTAGGTTTTCATAGCTGGCACATAAATTTCTGTAGACAAGTGATGGCTAAACTGTGAACATTCTTTCTGTGTAGTACCTTTAGTTAGATGCAATATTTAGTTTTCTTTACGTATAATAAGCCTCATAGCCAAATCACGTTCCACTTCGTCAAGAATGTAGTGGAATCGGGTTTATAAAGAAAGACTTACGTGCCATCGAAAGTATGCGTCGTATTCTCCAAATAAAATTAGCTTAGCGAGTGAAAGCCCCGTTGGTGATTGATAGAAAACCCTACAATTTTAGTATTATCTAATGAAGTTGACTGTAGGTAGAATAGTTAGAACTGATTATTGAAAGCTTGACCATTTTGCAAGCGTGTAAACATTCGCGTACATCGAAGGCTTACTACACTTTCCCAATGAGGCTTTATTATATCCCATTACGTTATTTCACAGGCAGTTTGTCTTCTTTACCGAAGCGTCTTTTTTTGTTTACCTTAAAAATGTATTATTTGTGAGTTATAATTTTCGTTTCTTTTGTCGTATCGTTTTTAGTTGTATGGCAAGGTTTGGGCTTCCCAAAGCTGCGAAGAAAAGTAACAGTGTACCATTTTCGAGTTACGAGCAGAGCAAAAAAAATCCAGCGAACGAACGGAGAGAGCCAAACAAAAAGCAAGGCCGGGAAAGGTAGAGGAGCTCGAATCCGCACCATATGCTTATTTCAGACAAGGCCAGAGCTGAGGGACGCAGGAGCAGCGCGCCAACATTGCCGAGTTCAATGGCCCTTTAGACAACTAGTGGGTGCTTCCACTTTTCCTACCGTACCTTCCTTACTTTCTTATCGCTTCTACGCTTTCTTCTTTGACTTCTAGTGAAGTACTCGGCGAAACAAAAATGAGTTCAAGAACGGCCTCCGTGTGCTAGCTACACGACATTTGCGTAACAATGAATGCTGGCATCGCGGGAGCACTTGGGGGGATCAGGAAGTCTCTGGGCACGCAAGTCGCGTGGATTGAGAGCAAAGCTCAGTGCTTAGCTATTTTGAGGCCAGGACTACTAGTGACCTATCTACTTCACTCGGTATCATGACCGTGATGTTCCCTCGTCTTTCGCGGGTAGTGACGTCACTAGCCCTGTTCTATCATCGTTAGGCCGTTGTTTACGCGGTTGTGCAGTTATCGTTCCGAAGAACGACCCAAGAAAGCTCTCCCATCCCAACCATGTGGCATTGGGCAACAATGAAAACACCAATTGGTGTAGCCTAGGGAATGGCGGGGATACTGCTCGCGCAACTGCTGTGTAGTTAGCAAATGATCGTTGTCTTTGGTGGTGTACGTGGTACTGGAACACAGTACAGTACTCTTCAACAGAAAATGGACCCAGTCGAAGTACCCTATGCTATCGCCACGTCAGTTTCGTGAGGGGCGTCCCATTCCTGTTCCGAACGTTCTGTGACTCGCAACAAGGCTTCTACAGTAGGAAAGTTCATTGTTAGCCAGTGGTGTGCCAGTATTGTGGGGGCCGTTTTTATTTTTTCATATTTTTTTACGAGTACTGCTCACCAGTGACGTGCGAGTCATGTTACAACAATGAAACTTGTAGCACTTCAAGATAGAATCCCCAAAACTTGGCTTATTTTCTCAAGTACCTCTAGTGAATGCTTAAGTAACCAAATGAATGTCTTTTTCTTCTGTTTTAACGGACTGTAAATACCCAGGTACTCGTGAATAACGAATGGCGTTCCCAGTAGGGTGAATTTACCTTCAGCACTCCGTTAGATCCGTTGGCTTTACGTAATTAACTTAACAAACGTTAAGTACTGAACATAACAAGCTAGTCGTCCGTTGTTTCGGAGTGTCCATTCAAAATCAAAGAATGTCACTGCATAGCTTTTCGTGTTTTCAGTCCCAAAGCAGCAACAGTCGAATTTGTCGAGCTATTCGTTCGGTAAATCGAGTCTGTTAAGGCTACGGTGCACCTAGGGCTCATATGGGCGATTAACGTAGGAAACGATTTAGGTGATTTCGCAAAAACCGCTAAATGTTTTAAAGTTTCTTTCCAACAGTAATGTAAAGGATGACAATATCTACTGCACCTCCGAGAGCTTTTTTAAAAATTTTGCTTCATAATTTTACAAAATAGAAATGAATTTTTCATCTTCCTTATTATAAGCAATTTCAAAAATAGGGCTCGGAGGTGCAGTAGGTTATTATGTAAATGAATTTTCAGTGAAGAAAAAAATTAAATCGGACGAGTAGTTTCTGCGCTAAACACCTGAATGTTTTTGCAAAATTTTGTCCCTGAATTGTGCTGCCGCCGTTTGGCGTGGACAACTTGGTAAGGTCTTAGTCACTGCTTGAGACAGAGACGCAGAGAAGGGGAAAGGAGAGGACGAGGGCAGTAGAAGGGGAGGATGGGGGAAGGCGAAAGGGGAGGAAGGAAAAGGCTGTAGAAACAGTTCCTTTGACACTGCTAAAACGTTCCGACAACACCGGCGGCGAATAGAATAGGGGAATATTTATTTTTCCAACGTCGACTGCAATGTGCTACCCTGTGGTTCGCGCGCGTATTTCGGAACAACAAGACTTGTGGTAGCATGTGCGTCTGTTGAGACTCATGTGCAATGGTTTTTTCGCTTTATTACTTCTTTCACCCTATTTTTTATAAACTTGCGAAAAACGAAGTGCAAAAGTTAAATGTTTTGCCGTGTAATTTTTGGCATTTTGTTCACGTTGAGTGTCGAGAAACGGAATAATTCGAAGCCTGGCTAAGCGTAAGTACTCTATTTTTCTTGCATTGGAAGGAATGTTGGTAGGAATTTACTTGCTACACTAACTGGATAAAGGTATTCAGATTGTAAACAAAAGTGTGAAGTTTTGAACGATAGATTAGTGTCATTTAGGAAATTGCATTGACGTGAGAAACAAAAGTATACATCTCAGAGTACAAAGCATTCTCGTCGGTAAATAATAAATAGTCAAACTTGTACGATTTGGATATTGTGTTATAAGTAGCTGTGTCGTTTTTAGTCGGGAACACAGTTGAGGATGTTTCACAACTTTATCGCACTTACGTATAACTGCCAGAAGCGGGCCCATAGTTATAGCGTCAGACATAGTTTTTCCTAATTACTTCTGTTTTTTTAGTGAACTTCGTCAGATTACTGTTCTAATGTCCTTTTCTCTGTCGCTTGATCTCCAGTCTGCCTCCTTTCCTCGCGCTATCCTCGACAACGCTATTTGCTTTCCAAGGATCCTGGTTTCGAGCGAATGAGAGTCAGCAAGCTCGGGAACGAAGGAATCGTAGAAATTATGTAATTTGGGAAACTCTTCTAAAACTTTATTGTATTGTCAAACTTTCTTTCACAATATTCGTTATAAATTTGTTAACAGCGAATTCGATGTAATTTTTCCCTTCTTGAGGGGGGGGGACAGAGCATTTTAAAGAAGTTCGCCGCAAAAATGCACAGAAACAACTTTCAGCGCATTTTTGGTCTAAAACGAAGCTCACGCCGTCCGTTTATTTTCTGTTAGGTTTGTAATAGTTCTCGAATTTTGAAAATTGCTTTCATATCAGAAAGTTAAAATTTCAATGGCTTATAACAAGTATAACCATAAATTTCTTTAAAAAGACTCGAAGATGTGTAGTAAATATTTTCATACTGAACATTACTGGAGACATTTCGTCATGAAATTCGGGCACGTTTTTGGAGAATCGTGTGAGTTATTAAAAAGGGATTCTCCTGTAACGTGTTAGCTTCTCCGTAGCCCTATATTTTTCATTCTTTAAACATATACTAAACAAATTTGCTTTCCAACTGTTAATATTTAGATCATTACTTTTTGAAGAATATGTTCAATTGTATAGTTTTTACACCATACGTAAACTTGGTTGAAATTGCATTTGGACGAGAATATTAGGAAGGGAAGTTAGCTGTTAGCGATTGCTGTAAAATTGCTTACATAACTCAAACGGAATAATAGATCGAAAAAGAAAGGTTCCTTTAAAAATTTAAAGTAAAATTATATGTCAAAGTCACTAGTAGCCTACAGTTTATGTATAGTAAAAACGCAAATGCATGTTAGGAGTAGTTTTGTGGTGAGCTGAACGCAGTGCGAAATTTGTGTCACGTACAATCTGTAAATTTTCCCTCAGTAAATGCTCGATAAAACGCACAAGCTATTCGTACAATGACTTCCGAAAATTTTCAGAAAAGCAGACTGACTAAAACTAAGTATTATATCGGAAGCCGGCAAGAAAATGGGCTAAGCTTTGTTTGTATTTTACGTTAAACCTTGTCGCAATTTTTTAAAAAAACGGCCCTAGCCAAAAGTTCCTATGCTAATGCCACGGCAGTTGCGCGAGCGGTGTCCCACTCCAGCGCCGGCCGAGCGTTTGTGACCCGCTGCATGTCTTCCTTAGTGCAGTGGGAGGTTAGCATAGGGGGGTTTGTTGTGGTCTTTGCCTTTTTTTGGTGTTGTACCTGAGCAGGTAGGCGTTACCTCTACCTGTCCAACTGTAGCCTTTCAATTGTCATGAGCAGTGTTTCGGAACGGCAGTCTCGGCCGGAACGGCGTTCTTTTCCGTTCCTTCGCAATGTTCGACCGTTCCGTTCTTCTGGTTAACTCTCACCGTTCCGTTCCGGTGGATTTTCCAAAAATTCCGTTCCGTTCATTACCGTTCCGATATAAATATCGATTTTTAAGAAAATGATTAAATATCGATATAAATTAGTAATTTAAACAAATTCAAAGCGGGAAATTTAAAAGAAAACATTTTTTTATTTAAAGCCCTTGGTTAGTGAAATGGCAAATTTATCCGATAGCCAACAGATGACGCGCCCGGAACGGTAAAGAACGGTCCGAAAAAGCCGTTCCGTTCCCGTTCATTCACCAGGTAGTGCCGTTCCGTTCCGTTCAAAAGAACGGAACGATTTCGGGTCCGTTCCGAAACACTGGTCATGAGAGGATAGTGAGCAGCAGATGGCAGTTCGAGCAGTAACAAAATATTCGACGCCAGCGGTGCCATCTGTTGAACTATGATTGTCAGTAGCTCAGGTGCACCGTAGCCTTAACGATCAAAGTGGAATCCTGTAAAATGTCCATAAAAACTTGGTACGCCGTAGATGGAACGTCAATTGTTATTGTCCCAGGTTTTAGACGTGTCCCCGGACTATGCGCGCGCTTTTGCCTTCCTTTCTTGTCTTGCATCGGTTAGTCCCTTTCTGGTCGCCCGAATGCGTTCGGGTTGTCCGCACCGTGTCTGGGAGAACGCGTCGTGGCCCTCGCTGTCCCCGAGCTTCGGTAGCCGTAGCGCTGCTCGCCCTGCATCAAGCCTACGTTCTTTTCCTCCTCGCTTGCTCACCCGAAAAGCATTCGATTCGGTGGACGTGAATTGAGCAAAACCATTTTGATAACGGGAGAGCGTGGAGTGTGAAATGCCAAGTCCTGCTTACCCAATGCATCATGATAAAATGGTGCATACCACTCGAAATGAGCAGCTGATTCTCAAAACTAGAGGCATCCTGTTTGAGAAACTCCAGTAAAAAAGTGACTGTCTGGCAAGCTCATTATATTCCCGCAAATAAGCTTACTCGCGTTTTTGTTATGTTTTCAACTCTTTTTACTAGCTTCATGGCTATAAAAGACGAAATTGGGCAAAAACATACGGATATTTGTGTATTACAGTTACGAACGACTTCGTAGTCAAAAATTCTTCATATGTGTCCTATACAAAAAAAGCCTAATTAAGAAGATTTGAGTTTTTTTGGGGGGGGAGCAAAGATGTTGTCTTTGTTGTCGGACTTTTGGGAAGGAGTTGAAACAAGAAAGATGGTGGCGATTTCTTTCGCTTTGGGGTCATAATTCTTAACGATTCCTGGCTACCGTGAAGGACAACGGAGGCAGGAAAACAGTTAACTATCAGTCTAATCAGCTTGGCTAGCTGGGGTGCCAAGATCGCCCCTCGACTCTTTAATAAGAAGGACAAGTTAGGAGAAAGGGGAAATGATGCGAAACAGGAGCTATGAAACTACTTGCAACAAACACGTGGCTCCATGAAAAAGGGGCAGATGGAAGAAAGGCAGGCATTTAACATTCCTTATGGCCTCAAGCGGTTAATATTACTTACTTCGCCATAAACTTGTCTTTTTTTTTTTTGCTCTCTCTCCCGTTTTCCAACATCCCCCGAGCATGAAGTTTTAACTCCCTGCAGGGATCTTACTCCTTTTCAAAATGAGATTTTTTGTTTTATTTGTATTTTATTGTATTGTTGGAGCGCTTATCAGTTCTATGCGTGCTTGCGTGAAAAGCCAGGAGGATGTAACACATGCTTGGCCAGCTGGGGTAATACTAGACGTTGCGTAACATCCTGCTTCGCTAGCCTATATAACCTAAGCCTCGTGTTTTATTATCTTCTCTTTTATTAGTTTCAGTATTGTTTGTCCGTGGGCTAAAAATAGACGAGGAAGCATTCTTGAAAAACTGGCGTCATTTTCTCTTGTCCTTTGGGGGACCATTCGATAAGTCGAGAATATTTTGTACGGGATGTTTGCAAGCTCGCGACTCTAATGGGACTTGCTTTAAAGTAGTTTAAGATTAAAGCCATTTACGACTCCAAAGCAGTTGGTGACTTGGTGCGTTTGGTAGCATACATAAAGCTTAGGTCACTTTAAACCAGAATAGAAGGTTCACACAAGTTTTCAAAGAATTTGTCAATGATTTATTCATTAGAAATGTTCACCCTCCATCTAAAACTGTAATTTTCTAATTCGATTTCGCTTCAATTCTGTTTTCAAGCTTTTCCAATTTGAATGTTATTTTTTTAGCTCATCTCTGCTTGACAACGGTTTATTCACATACGAACTAACCGGAACTGCACAACTGGGAGCAACGAAGCCAAAGTGCGGAGCTAGTGTATGGTAGTAAAATTGCCCATACAACAATGAACTCAAATTTGGATGACTCACACATAAAGTGGAAATCAAAGCTGTGACAAAGACATTAAACTGTTTCGTTCACGTAAGAATCGTGAAGTGCACAATTAACATGTAATAATGGAATCGAAGTGCGTGTCGTACACGCTACGATAAAAACAAACTCCATAGCATGTAGCAGACAAATCGACGGGCGAAATAGGGTCAATAGTTCCAGTGTCATTCCGTAACTAGACCGTCCCGCCAATTTCCGCACAATATTTGCACAATCTGGCGTAAGGAGACAGCAACAAAGTAAGTAACTTGTTTGGTTGATTGATTTAATGCTAAGTTCACGCGTAGAAGGTGTCGAAGTTTGGAGTCGTTTCCCATTCCCTGAGACCCTAACTTGTGATAGCAATCTCACAGGCTAGCTTCTCAGGTATGGGCGGCAGCTCGTATTCATCTGATTACGACGGGCAGAAAGAAAAAAAGAACCTATAAGAGCTAACGGCTAGTTTTCAGACGCGATTGTGAAGTGATTATGAAGTGAACTAACAAGAATGCTTCTTACTAACTTTTGGCTCGCCTGTTTTCTATTTGTTTCCTAGGAGTGCCAGAAAATGGAAACATGGTGTCACCTATGCGAAGCTTACATCGCAGGACGCTTCGTACGGTATACTCTACAGTAGTGAGGAAAAACTGTATTTGCCGAATCACAGAAGTTTAGTGAAGCCTCTCGGGGCTGATGCACTTTCAGTAAGGGCGAAAGGGCTTTACCAATTGGTTACGAAGTAGAAGGTCGACAGCGATATTTTGAAAGCATTCGTCTATGAGAAAAATGTATGACTCACACGTCTGAATTGGTAAATCAGTAGACGAATATTCCGTTATGGAACTAGAACAACATTTTAAAAAGGCAACCTCAGCTCTGTAAAGCACAAAAAAGGATCATTTGTCGAGCCACAACGTTCGGTATACCTTTACAAGAATTGCGAAGTCTAAATATTAGCCAAACAACAGTTAATATATGACTACAGTGTCGATAGAATGAAAAAAATTGTGAACATTAATACTTCTTCATCTTTACTTGTTCTTTAAACACTTTAAATAAAAAGTTCCCTCGAACTTCGCGGTCTACGTTTCATATGGACAGCGATTGTTTGAAGCTTCAATCCCCTTCCCCTTTAATGAAAGTAAATCAGTGTCAAAAGGCTTAATTAGACCTCTGCGATTGCCAAGTAATTTTTTGTTGTTGTCGCTTATTATTGTACTACAATGCTGAGCCCCCCCCCCCCCCCAACAACAACAAACAACAATGCAGGGGCTAGCGCAAAGGTCTAACCAAGCCGCCAGAGGCTGATTTAACATTCATTATGCACGGAAGGATTTCGAAGCTCGAGTGTGCGCTTTGTAAGAGAAACTTTATACATAACATGACTGGTCGCATAAGTAACACGCCGCAAAATTATTGCCCGATTAGGTAAAGAAAACATTTAATGGCCTAGTTATTGTCGATTTCCTTCATTTCTCTTCATTTTGTCAAAGCATTTAGCTGCTATGTTTAGTCTTATCTTTGATATTAGGACTAGTTTGTTTACCGGACAATTACACTACACAAATTAAATTTACCTTTCCTTATTCAGGATTGGAATTGTGAGACAACTGAAGAAAACGTTCACCTGTATTGCATGTCAATACAATGCATATCAATGCAATGCAAATATTTGTTACATAGTCCCGGCAACAAGTTTGCACTTCACTGGCGATTACTAATTCTATGCGAACATGTTCAAACTTCGTGGTCTACTTTCCATAAAGATAAATTTATCCCTACAACCTATAAGAAAGCAATACTCTTAGATTTCAAAGAGTAGTTTTTTTTTATATTTTTTGTGGCATGATTTATTAAATAGCGCGGTCAACTTTTCCCCTAGTAAATGATGGGTTCAATACCCTTCACCTACAAGACACACAGAAAAGAGCTGGAGGTGTGTGTCTTCCGTACGGATATCCAAATTAATATATGGGTCAAACACAGAGATAAGACTGATGAGACTCGTGAGACTGAATTACTTTCATTATACGCTGAACGTGCTTAAAACTTCGACCAGTGGCTATCTATTGGCGTTTCCTTTGTGAAACACTATACGTGACTTTCCAGTGCCCCAGCAGGAATTGAGTTTTCCCTACTGTGGCTTTATGGCACGCAGTCAGTGCTCAAGCTCAGTTTCCAAAGGAAAACGCAAGTTTCTTCCGTATTCCTCTGTTGGTTTGTCAACATGGCTGCTTCAGATTCACCACACCTTTTCGTTTGGAGATTTTGCGTGGAATGAGGAGAACTTTGCTGTGATAAATGGTGGCAAGCTCTATCACTACTAGTCCTTGAGGGCGACATTCCCTCCAAACGCAGAAAGAGTAAATTGTGTTCATATGTTCTCGTATTTGACGATAAAATAACCACGTTCGAACTGTAGCTCTGGCGAAGAAGTAAGTGCACTAAAAGTTGCATTTCGCCGCATTTTCTAGTGCACACCTACCTAATGGAATTTGCCCTGTGCCACTGAAGTTCCCCTCGATTCCCAGCGAAAAGCACTAAATGCACTCAGCGGATGAATGTTCAGCACGAGTTTTCTCCAAGGAAAACGCCATAGATAGAAACGAGATCAAGAAGTTTGAATCAGTTGGTTAAGTCAATAGTATATATAAATAAAACAGTCTGAAGTGTAGCAGTATTGATGCTGACATTTAGAATAGGCTCTTCTTGTGTAGATAGGCCGGGCAATATCATTCAACAGTGTAAAAAAATATCTTTACTGAGGTGAGCTGGCTTTTTAAAATATGGTTGGCATTTGTTCTGGAGTGTTATTTCCATTTACTGGAGATATTAAACGCAGCAAAGCTCTAAAACATATTAGACTCACCAAGGGATCTTTGAACTTTTTTATCGTTCGTTATGAAATCCGCAGTGGAGATTATAATAAGCCGTATCCGTTGAGCATAGTTTGCTCACTAAATTGCCACTTCCAAAGAGACCGACATAAACTATCCACCACCACATTAGACTTCGTATACGATTACAAAGATCCTTAATCAGAGAAAACGATTATGCAATGCGTTTCAAACTTTTTGTTACATATTTCAGTACTAATGTTGTGTACTGAGAAAATATTTTTAATGTCAGTGCAATCTTCATTTATAGAGAAAAGCTGAAGGGACTTCGCGGTTCACTTTTCGGACAGGCAGCGATGGGATACGGAAACTAGTTGAACCAAGTATTCATCCCGCATTATATCTTCAACAGCGGTAGTGCTAAACCATTAAGTTATTTATGATTACTTTTCTTAATGAACGCTTTTTGTTTCACGACCTTTCTCATGGATAGATGGTGGTTCACTCGCTTCACTGCTAAGTGAAGGTAAATCAGCCTCAGAGACGTCATTAAATGCCTCTGCGACTTACCCAGTAGTTTTTCGGCTCTACATAAGTCGCAGCCGTTAATTTCGTGATTGACCTTAATCAGACGGGTTAGAAACATTCAGGGGGCAATTTATTATGAACTGGTCGGTTCATCCATTTCGCATTACGGATTTGCTCGAAGACAAGAAAATGAGAACGACGCAAGTAGCACTTCAACTAGAACAGTACAACCAATCGTTGCCAATAAAACACCTATCCTCCATTTTATTTGCAAACAAACTATCTTCGCAGTTTTATCTCGTGGGAAAATAAAGTAAATACAACATATTTTCGGAAATTTGGAATGAAAGTGTTATTATTTCTAGGTCGTCTAAAGCTCATCACAACACTAGCTGGAGAAAAGATTCTTGAACGCTTTCCGGCAAGAAGAATCGTACAGCATATTTCATTATTTTGTGTTATTTCATTTAATTTTTAAACATCGTTATTATTGGGGGTGCAAATGTTATGCGTGAAAGTAAATCGCATTTTAAGAGACACATTAAGTCATTGCATTGATGAGTTGACACTTTCCAGCAAAATTATTGCAATTTCTTTCAATAACCCAGCAAAATTTATAGCTCAGGACATCACTACCCATTAAATCTCATGTAATCCTTTATGTTGCCTTGTCTTAATTGATTTTGAAAAGAAACGATCTGCAAAAAATATACGTCAGTTATAAAAACCTAAATAGACTGGATTCTTATTAGAAACAATTTCACGATTTATATAGTTAAATATAGTCGAGAAAATATTGCGCAAAATAGCTTGAGCCCAAACTGCTTGAATGAAGTTGGGCCATCTATTGACATGTGAGCCGTTTAGGAAAAAATAGCTATCCATCCCAACGCGGTTCACCAAAACACAGGTTCATCCAAAACGGCAGCACCGTTGTCCAGACCCGTACACAAAAGAATGACCCCTCAACATCATCCTGATGCCATGGGGAAATAGTCACAATATAACCATGGTTCATCATTGGAAAGTTTTCCAAAGCAAAGTAAAAAGTTTGCATAAAGAAGACACCCAAAAATAATTTCTACATTGACCATTCGGAAAATCACTGGAACTAGTCAACCCTCCATACGAAGAACGTTTAAGTCGTTAGCGGCATCCGCGCATCAAATGAAAGAAGTAACGAAACTAGAAACGTTTCACAGCCTTTTCTTTTACCTTCCACTTTCCTGTCCTCCCCTACCCTTTCATCGATTACGGACAGGGGTACACTTTTCCTTGTCAATGTATTATGCATTAAAGTAATGTGTTAACTCATACTTAAATGGTTATTGTACCAGTGGTCCTATAAATAAGGATTTCATCAATAAAAGAACCAGTAACAAGCGCACGGCTACTGTGAATTTAGACTTCAAAACCCATGGGAAACATTGATCAGATTGCAAATAGCAAAGGACCCGGGACTAGCGCTAGTAATATTCAATTCATTTATGTGAACTTCTGATTTAAATACATTGAACTATCCGTCTTTGGATAAATTCGAGAATTTACCTTAACTTTTTGCATGGCCTTGTATAAAGTGAAAAAGATTAGTTTTTTTCCAAAATAGTCGCCAAAAACGTCTAATTAGCGTTCTTTTAATTTAAAGAGACTTGAACGTCTTCGGCTTCGGCGACTCTTTCTTCGCCTTTGATTAGGGGACAAACTTTTTCGCTAATCTTTTCGAATGTTCTTGTCTTTGTTTCATATGAGGGCTTGAGTCACAATTAACAAATTGTCTTGCAAATGGGTCTTGGTGTAGGGAAAAAAATAGGTCTTGCTTTTATTTGTTCCCATAAGTGTGAAGACCTCCACACATTGGGAAGTTGATTTCAGTTTTCCACTTGTCTGGGTCCATCACTTTCGCCGTTTTCAGCGCGTTACTAAACATGGAGAATGCGATGTGTGAAAAGGGCGTTGCGATTACAGATTATGGCAGAACATGAACTGCTTTGAACCTTTTCGCGGAAAAAGTCGCCTCAAGTTTTCAGACATAAGTGTCGTCCCAAGACATACGCTTACCAGAGGTTACTAACCATACGAAGGTACTCGAGGGGGTGTGAGATCTATGAAATGAAACTCTATAGACTAAAAGGTTTTGAACAATACATCGAAATAACGTAAAACGAACCTGGTTTGCATTGAGTTCGATGGGATGGAAGCGAGACTCTAAGCCTAGTTTACAACTTTATTATAGCCATAACTGTCATTACCTATAAGTAGGCGCCACTTATAGGTAATGCGTACTCTAGGCATGTAAAAGAATACAACTTATGAACAGATATTTTGATGCTCTGAAAATTCATAATGCAAGTGTTAAGTTATGCATAAGCTATAGAACAATGTATTAAAGTCTTAGACATCCAGTGTCAAAGTGATTGAACATGCGGCTTCGTAAGTCAAGAGAGAAGCTCGGATTCGATTGTCGCAGCATCTTTTGTGTCTTGCTTGTTTTGTTCCGAGCTTCAAAACACCCACCGCATACGAGTCTTTCCAAACAAGCAAAAAGAGAACGTTGCCTTTTTGCTTTTATTTACCTTTGTTTAAAATGAAACTTTAAAAAATTGTGCATAAATGGTTTCAGTATTGAGCGGTTTCATTTCTATAAATGATCACAAAGCTATTTGTTGTCTCACTAGCAATTTTTTGCACGTTTCTGTCTAGGGATACCATGGATAGGTACGACATTATTGACCAACACCGAGGCAATTGTAAATAAATGAGCATTTAATTTAGTAACCATTTACTCTTTTTTCTCCCAAACGAACAAGATCTAATTGGATAGCCGGGAAACTTTTGCATCTAGTGATATCAACTCGGGCACGATTGTTAAACTCGTCCACTAGCGAGATTTTATAAGCCGCGCTGCGTTACAGTTGACTGGAGTGTTCTTTATTCTCGCAATAAAGAACTTTAACTGTGTTATGAACTATTCGCAGACGCCGCTTTTGTTTCGGGTACGCGACACATGAAGGTAGCCAATCCAAGTAGTGTAGTAGTGCCTAGTACATCCAGCGAAATCACTCACTGTCTAATGGTAACTTTGTACGTTAGGAATAATAATAAACTAACATTTTTAAAACTTTAATGCTTTTTCACATTGTGAAAAATCTGGACAAGGCAACAAAAGCGTGAGGCGGTTACATCATTCGAAGGGATCTGATTCCTCTCCTCTTACACCAGTGCTTTTTATGTTGGCCTATCTGTTAGAAAGATTCCGCTGTCAAAGTGTCCAGCAACAGATTGGGTAAGCTTTCGCATTTGAAAAAAAAGGAATTTAAAGAGTCTTTGTCATTTTTTCTTGTTCTTATTCTAGAATTGTCGGTGCTATAAATCCTCGAAGATCGCACGGGAGGGAAGCTGGATTGGATGAAAGATGACAGAAGAAAGTGGTTCCAAGAGTTAACGCAAAAGAAAAGCAACAAGTCCAAAGAGGAAGGAGAAGAAAGTCGTTATTCTCCCTCCCTTTCTATTGACTAAGCTAGCAATTGTTCGCAGTCACGCTGTCCGGGACCCTACCCAGTGTGTAAAGATACAGTTTGAAGGAGTCATTTGCATACGAACGGTAGAACTTATAAGCCAAAAATCTCGCGAAGGGCCAACTCTTTTGTTGGGTACCGCTACTTAAAAGAGCGTAAACCTGAGAAGAGAACTTTTTGGGTAGCGTTGTCAGCCGCTTTTTTGCTCAGAAAACCGGAAAACGGGTTAGTGTTAGTTGAATGCGTAAGTGAAAGGAATACACTTTTTTGGCGTCGACCAGCTCTGAAAACGTTGACATTACTTTGGGTGGACCCTACGAATAGCTCATGCAAATGAATATCGCAAGTTTTCTTTCTAGTCTTTTTAGTGTCGATTATCTCACGATAATGCAGACATTCGATGAGCTCGGATTTCTGATTGCTTTGTCCAACCTTTGCTCAGGGCACACATTTTCAGACGTAAAGAGACATTTTCATTCAGTGACTTGAACGCTACTTAGGTTTGATTGGTCTAGTTGTGGAAGCTGCACTAAAACTGTAAAAAAAATCACATACACTTCAACTACACCATTAAAATATTTATAAAAATGTACAATCCAATAACTATTTTAATGCAATACTAACACAATTTCCTTGTAAATTATCGTTAAGATTTTGTTCTTTTACTTCCTGTATTTGCTTGTTTTTACAAAAATGCTAAAGAATGTAAATAAAATAAGAATATTCCCTTACAAATGTAAAATCACAGTTAGTTAAATGCGAAAAGTTTTGGTAATTTACTCACCATTCACTAATAAAACTTCAAATAAGTGTCACTGACTTCTATCTGACCTTTTCGTAGATGATGAGTCTTGTGTTTCATCTTACGACTTTTCGTAGTAAAATATAATTAAGTGTCGTTGACTTCTATCTGGCCTTTCTGGAGATAATACTCTTATTTTTAATCTTACAACGTTTCGTACTAATTAGGGTAGAAATAATTTCTGGTAAGCATAAAATGACATACTGCAAAATGGTATTGTATATTCTAACTACAGTAATATATCTTTGCAACTTTCTTCAGAAGAGCAACTATGCATCTTCAGGACAAGTTTCTTGCTCATATGCAAAATAGTTTCCATCTTCAGCATTGCAAAATATTTTGCATATTTTTGTGTTTTGCATACTGTTTTTTCTTGTCATATTTTGTATGACATTCTATTTTTTCAGTCTTTTTTCCGCTATTCGAGCCTTCTCTTTTGGTACATTCTATTATTTACCGGTTTGTCACTTCTCTTTTCCTTCTAATGTTGTTTCTTTGCTTTATAACAGGATTTTGTCTCGGTGTAAAAATAAACTCTTCATAGAACGAGTTCGTGTTATACTATCTATATATCGTGAATTAGTAATTTTACAAACACCACCACATTTAGCAAAAACAACTATAAGATTAAACATTTTTTGTTAATTTACAACATTCATAATGCATGCCTTCATAACTAGCAAGTAAATGTAGAGGGATGGGACAGGTTACACGTGGGACAAACCGTACAAAAATCATTACTAATGAACTACGACAGGTTTAGATCTGAAAAAATTGTACACTTAGTGAATACAACGAAGCTTTCATGAGGAAATTTTCGTCGAAAAATATTGAACCGTTTTTGAGAAAATAAATAAAAACTGAATTTTTGGCACTTTTTGTAAGAAACGGGTCCTGATTATTTCGTTGTAGCACTCATAATGTGTATCTAAAAGTAAAATAAAAATAACTTTTATGTAGCTGACAAGTTGGAGAATAACTCCTCCGAAGGTTTGTTTTAAAACCGCTGTCCTTTTTTTGCACGAGATTTTAAGCTCCAAAGGGATGATTTAGTACGATTTGGACTCAGCCATTTGCATTGCCTTTTCTTGTTGTGAATAATCATTTTTACGAAATCGTGAGTTTCCTTGCACTGACTTGAGCTAGGATGATTCCTATATCGAAAGGGAGTATAACTGTTAAGTTTTCGGTTAGATATTTCAAGTCTATTATGTATTTTTAAAAAAGGCTACCGATTAGTTTTCTTATGGCAAAACACACGGACAAATCGCACTACACCCAAGTCCAAATTGTATCCGCGGTATCTTGTTTTGGACAGTCGGAGGAGCCTCCAGTTTTCATGGGTGTTTGGTGTTATTGTTTGTGTTTTTCAAGCGTACAATACCTCAT
>JAHZNP010001477.1:0-19380 GCA_020615345.1 Triops cancriformis
GAAGGGTGTGGTAGAAGTTTTACCCGTTCTGAACGTAGCCAGTTTATCACTTTCCTGGATTTATGAGCGGGCGCGTTGTCTTGTTGGTATATCAGTTGGTCACTTAGTGCCTCCTTCATGATAGGCAACTCGCTTTGAAGGATCTCACAGTAAGCCTTTCCGTTTAATTTGTTAGTGATCCTTGTTAGAGGGCTTAGCCGTGTGGTTACGGAAAACCACGCGAACGCTGAAATTGAAAACCTTCGGCTTCGGCAGGAATCCTTTATAAATCTTTCATCAAGACGTTGGTTTTTCTAATGTAATATAACGGTACGAATTAATACAATTCGTTACAAAATACTATTTTAGAGTTTTACTTCTCGATAAACTAGAGTTGGTCTGCTCGAAACGCTCGAAATAGTTGTCTCGTCAGAAAAAACAACGCGTGACCCGTACTCGAAGTTCTTATTGAGGAATTCTTCACAGAAGTTCTTTCTCGTCTGTTTGTGCTTGTCAGAAAGCTTGAACTTTTGAGCGGGCTTTCGTGAACGAATTCCACATGCCAGCAAAATACGAGATCCAGTGCGTAAAGAGCAGTTTAGACTTGCTATATCAAGCGTTTTTCCCATGCTGCTTGTTGGAAATGCATAGGATGCAGCAATAAGGATTTCTTTACCCTCGTTTTCTACAGTTTGGGGGCGGCCGGATCCGTTCTAAGGAGTTTCAGCTTTTATTTGTCTAAGTTGCTAGGAAACAAAGCCTATAATACCTTTCGTGTAACGTTTCCCTGCGCTTCGTGCCTTTTGATCCATCTCTTTACGGTATTTCTGGAACGATTCACTTTATTCTCTATTTCAGTAATCGAAAATCCCGCATTTATCATCCCAATAATTTCACCTCTGAGATCTAGTGAAGTTTGTGGAGCCATTGCGATTTTTTTAGGCTTAACTGCTTTATAAATACTATATAGTTCGGCTCTACTGTTGGCGCGAAGAAAAATTCCGTCGCGCGAAGGAAAATTCCGTCGCGCGAAGCAACGCATAATTCTTACGTGTATAGTAGATATTAAAAATAAAATGCAAATAACATCAGTAAATGTGCATTATGGATCTATATTATACATATTCACAGTTGCGAATTATAGTACCAAGGTGGGTAATGGGAAACAAATCAGATAAATTTATGCATTAAATAAACGAAGCTCGAATATTTCGGGCTCCCGCGAGTCATTCGTGGATTGGGTCTGCAAAGCTTGGTATTCGCAGTACGCCTCCTAGAGTTTTACCACGCAAGTGTGGGACGTTAGAAGGGGGCGGTTTGTTTGGCCCGTTTTTTTTGCCGAGTAATGTACCTCGGTCAGCCCAGAGGCTCTCTCTGCTCTCAATTGTATTGGGACTGGTATTTATACCCCTCCGATCCAGGCCCTGGACTGCTGAATCAGCAGTTCCGGTCCAACAAGTCTGGACAAGCCTGGACAGAGGGCCCCTACGTGCAGCAATTGCCTAAGGCAACAGCTGCGGAAATATGAGTACGGGCATGCATACATGGAAAACAATGCGGCATGTAATCAAACACTAGGAGCATGCAAAAAGAGTACGGAAAGCGAAGGATACCGTGTCAATATTATCTGGTCAATTACATACAAAACTAAAATCGAGTGTACTGATTAAACACAGTAACGTATTGATCCATCAGGAACTAAGGACTTGATGACCTTCTCGGCTTAGATCGTCTCCTCCGTAAGGCTTCTTTCCGTGAAAATTTTCTTAATAGTTTTGTTGTACGTTAAGCAATTCGATCACTAACTGAGCTTTTTTCCTATGACAAGCAAAACGCTTGCGTATCCAGCACCTTCTACTTTTGCCATCTGGAAGATAGATTATATTTCAGAATTTTACCACGTTAACTCTTCGGATGAAAAAAACTTACTTGCTTGAACATAGATTGCTTTGTGCGCGTTAGTGTGTTACCCTATACTTTTACCGAAGCTTTCGCGGAGCAGGCTGTCACACTTTTCATTTATATCCTCTTTGAAATTGGTGGATTTATCACAGGTTTTACAAGTAGCCCTTGAAAAATGTTGTGACTCCCCATAATAGGGGTAAAGCTTTTTATTTTTAATATCATGTGTATTAATTCCTATTAATTTAAAGCACAACAGCTATCCGAGTAGCCATGCCCCGAAGCTTGGTACCAAATATATACAGTCAAATGTCCCCTACATACGCATGTAAGTTTTGGACGTACGAGATACGCTAAACCGGTTGTTAGGGTTCCCCAGAGAACGTGTTGCAGAAAAATGGAAGCCGGGTGGCACTGCCTTTTAAAAAGAAACGACGCTAAACTTTGGAATGTTGTACATGTGGTATATGCCTGTTGTGTGCTACATAACATCAGTGAAGAGCAAGGTGATTCCTTTGAAGACTTACGGGCGTTAGCGAACGAGGAAGGTGAAGAAAGGGAAGTGTAGCAAGAACATAAGAAAATGCCTGCTTACGCCGCCCGTTCGTCTCCTGACGCTATTAGAAACGCGCTGTACAGAATTTTGGGTAATTGTATTGGTTGAATTAGAACATACAAAAATCAAGATCAAGTTTTTCGCTTTTTTTCTAACCGGTGCTCTAACTAGAGCTCGCACTTTCCTGTACTCTGTCACCTTCATTTACTTCGATAAAGTCTTCGAGGCGCCCCACTATATTGGAGCGATTCCTGCACGGAATTTTCACCAATGCGTCTTCCATTGATTGATAATAAGGAAATGACTGCTCCAAGTTGAAGTCGACAGCTTTGCACTTGTTGAGTTTCGTTAAACTCTCTGTACTTAGTTTTCAAATTATGTAGTTTTCATTTATTGGCGTGAGAACGATCAAAACCTTTCTTACGGAGCTCGTTTTTATTTCTTGATATTTATCTTCTTTTCTTGACATCCCATCAAACTTAAGTTGCATTTCAAGTGCGTCCCAAATATCTATTGAATAGTTTTCTGTGACCCCAGTTGCGAACTTTGGTTCGATTTTTTCAGACATATCGCAACCTTACTTCCCAAAATACATCTAGCTCCGCCAAAATTATAATATCCTAATTTAAATTGAGTGAAGACTTACCAAAACATGAAGCAGAAAAGTAACATGATAGATGTTTTGTTGAAGTTTGCAACTCACGAACTCTTTGCTAACTTTTGACCAAAAATGTCTTTTGGAGCTTTCATTGTGCGCGATTTTATCCTTCCCATTTCCCCGTTCATTGAGCGCTGGCTTTCTCCTTAACTCTTCGAACACATAATTTCTGATTTACCTTTCACTTCACTTTTCTCCGTACTATACAAATTATTGTAAATAAAGATGATATTTTACTTGCCTTTCCCTAATATAATCCCAGAATTTCCTTTAATACAATTAACTGTACAGGTCCTGGATCTATACGTTAATTGCAATTTTCGAAGGTTACGTGTTGCAGAACACCAAAATTTCAAAAGAAATTTAACAATGAATCACTGGTGGCATCACATACATTTTTAATTCGATTTAATTCTGGAATAAGTAGTGGTAATACGTAATATAATGTATTTATGTGCTTTTACAGTAGCAATGTCAAAAAAGGGAGAGAGCTTTTACGTACTTCGGTAGTACGAATAGTTGTAGGATCCTGCTTTGTGTTATTTTGAGGAAGTAAGGTAGGATTGCTGTCTGGGTTAACCCTTGTATTAAGCAACTAATCACTCGCTCACATAAAAAATAGTGAAAATGGAGTCAGATGGTAGGATTGTGGTCACTGATATGTCAGAGTTGAGACTAATTTCACCGTTTTACACATTGTCCGAAGACAGTTCGGTTTTACAATTGGTTTACACAAATGTGCAGAAGGTTACAGAGATTTGCATACACAAGCGGTAAGTATTGTATTATAACTGGATAGTTACATAATATATTAACGCCTGAGTTTGTGGGAAACAGACTGAGACTCGTTTGCTAGCAGTAATACTTGACGTAGTGTAACAAATGTCAAGAGGAAAGAAACCAGGCCTACAGAGTGTAAGGGAAATTAGTTTGGAGTTAAAAGACACAAAGCACCTTTCCGGATAGTATGGCCAAAACATGCATAGAATCTCATCTCCGAATTAAGACTTCATATTTTTATGACATCCTGGGAGCCGGGGATGGTCTCGCTCAGTTACGCGGTCCACGCTTTGATATTTTCCTCTCACTTTAAAACAGCAGAACGAGGCAGACGATGATGAGGGAGAGGGCGATGGCTTTATTTGCTGATATTTGTCCCTGATGGAAAGGGCAGCCGCCTGAGTTTTGTGGCAAACCTCTAGTGGATAGAGCTTGCTGATGGGATGATTTCTTAATCCACTTGACGTTTGGATAATTGCAGTACGGTTGTGTCCATCAGATTCTTTTAATAGGTTCACGACTTTAGCCGCCTTTAAGTTTATTCTTTTTCCTCGGAGTGAACGTCGACGATATATCCCATTTGTATTTTTGTTTCTATAGGTTTCTGTAAGACTTTGTGAAATTGAAACATGATTGAGTGTCTCACGTCGATATTTCGTAAGTCGTGAAAAATTTTCAATATCTTCGAACGGGACATCTTCCCTTGGCTCAATTTGGGTCAGAACTGGAAATAACTTCATTCTTTTTCCACATAGTATAACTGAATGAGTAATTGCGGCGTCATCATTAAGGGAAGAGGACATATTCTCGAGGAGTCGATCATTTAGAACAGATTTATGTTGAAAACTTCAGACAAGACAGTTGTTAGTTCTTCCCAGGTGAGTCGTCGTCGTCCCAGAACTTTCTTCTGATTGGTCTGTCTTAGGCCTACTAAAGTACCTCCATACCAAAGGACCCGCCTATCATTTACGATAATATCAGTGGAGATACGTTAACATATGCTTGCGATGTCCCTTAATTTAGCTTGGTCATGCACAGAAATAATGCGCAACAGCTATTACGTTTGTTTGAATAAGTCGTTCCTTTTATAACTTCAAACAGGACTTCAATCATAAAAGTTCTAGTCGAGCTAGCAAACGTATTAAAGCTACAAGGTCTTTGTGTAGGTCATGCAGCTTTTTTTAAAATAGATACTGTAACGAAGGGATAGTTCCGGGATGCCATTTGAACAAATACACACCATGAACAAATACACACGTTTAAGAAAGTCTATCCTGTGACAATACTATGGCAGATTTGCGGGGAATAAAATAAATTTTGAGCTACCATCATACAGTTGTCACATGAATAAGTTAAGAAAAAACGCTGTTAAGAACAATGTTTAAATTATTGTATTCTTAAAAGAAAGATTTACTATAGAAATACACTGAAAACAGTTAAAACTTGAAAACAGAAAGAAGTTAAAACATGCGATATGCTAGATGAAACTTATTTATTTAGAAAATTTAAGAGTATGAAAACAAGAACAGCGTCGCAGTAAAGCGTTTGCGTCGATCTTTCCATTAGTTTAGTCGGTAAAATGTTGTTGTAACCTCTTATCCTTTTCTTTCTGGCCCTTCCATTCAATGCGATCCGTGCGACGTGATGAAAGGAGTTTCAGGTCTAGGTTCCACTTCTTTGTGGAGGAAATCCACCAGCAAATAAAGTTTTAGCGCCTTCCATCTTGCTTTTTTGTTTACTGCTGCGTGCCACGATTCCATATCTTTATTTGTACGTATCTATTGTAAATACAGACCAAACTTCTGGTGGCCACATACGCCCCTCAGTCCAAGTGTTCTTAATGTATGTACACAAGTTGTGCAAAAAGAAGTCGCTGCTCGATTTTGTAAACTCTCAACGCCACTGGGATTCGATAATCCTTTGGGTTTTCTATGTGTGACCTATCGGGAAGGGAATTTATTCCAATTCCCGTGGTTTTTGGGACAGTGTGACCGCAGCCTTAGACGTATTCCCGGTAGTATTTCGCGTGCCGCCTTCCACATTGCCTTTTCGAAATCCATTACTACTTTCGTTACCCTGCGCAAGCTTGGGCAAATTCGTACGATACATCTGAACACTTCTTCGTAATCTCTTCGGCGTCCACCTGACATGAGAACGAATATAAGTGGAAGCTGAAAAAAGAGAGACGTTCTAGCATTTAATTATAAGTGACTTACGTGAATTTACATACTTGCTTAATTCTTCCTCTGTACTTAACGAAGGCATGAATAGAAAAGAGCTGCCCATATGGTTACTACATGACGTGAAATGTCGGGTCACAATACCACTGTTTAGCGTTAGCGAGTAGTGTTAGCATGGTAGCTATCGCAATGATGAGGTATCGTCTTATGTCGCCCTTGTCAGGTCTGTCGTCAATTAAACGATCGGTGTGTAGGACTCTGTAAGTACTACTTGGATAAAGGAGGAACACGCGCAGTATTGTTTATCAGTTTATTAGCCACAGTTACAAGTGTTAAGTTCACGGCACAGGCTGCAGATGTATGTTAAGTACGGGCTGTAGGAAGGGCACGGTGTATACAACCGGAACCTCGGGTCACGCTTGCTCGGGAAGGACTCTGGTGCGGTCGTTTCTCTGACAATATATTACACACATGCTCTCGTTACGTGCCTGAGATTCAGCTTCGGCTCCCAAGACCGTAGCCTTGTCTCGCTCTGTTGACAGTTACCGTTTATCAAGTTACGTATCTTTTGATGTTAGTTTCCTAAGGCTTGTAATTCAGTATTGTTACAGCATTACTTTCATGCTAGTTCGTTGTCCGTTGTTATCTTGTTTTCGTCTATTCCACGATGTCCGTATTTTCAAAATTCTACTTTTACGACCACTTTACATTCCTTCACCCTTTTAAGAAGCTGCCGTCGCGACAACAGTCTACATTTTTAAGCTCAGGCTATGGTATGGAAAATTTTGCACGGGTGCCGTGGCATTGTGGGGTAGAATTAGGAAAATACAAGGGTGGAAATTAATTGTACAGTCGTTGGATTAAGTGGTTCCAGCTCTAAATCGTTTGAGGATACTTTTTTATTTTTGTGGGTTTCTTACAACATTTTGATAAAATAGCACTGCAAGGTGTGTATTTTACAATTAATACAAGTCTTGTTAGCGTAAAAACAGTAATGGCTGCCGTGTAGAGAGAAAGCTTTTCACGTAAGTGGACATTTCGAATAATCCGTTTAGTTTGTTTTTGGATTTGACGTAAAGGACTAAATCGTTTGTTGTGTTGGAGGTAGTTTTATCCATTACATCAAATCCATTAATACATTTAGATTTTCCTGGCTTTCGCGGTGATGTGGCCGGTAATGTTACTGACCAAGTTAAAAAGGACTGTATCGAGTGTTAAGTTGAAGTTAATTGCAAGCTGTTATTGTGGGATTTTGGTGGTGTTAATTAGTTTCCAGTCGTTTTTCATGTATGAGCTTTGCAATTGAAGTTAACTATTACGTTTTGCCAAAAGCATAGTTTGAATGGATAAAATGTTAGTCCGTCTTTACCAATTGTGTAATTTTTAAATCGTGTCTGTGATCCACAATGTGTAGCTTGGGCAGTGAATTCTACCTTTTGTGGTAAGCTTTCTTGGATTAATGCAGATTGTCAGAAAGCTGTTTTTCGCAGTCATTGTATTCAACGAGCTGTGCAGCCAACTGTCCGTTAAAATTGTGCAATTAGAGGTATAAGGGGAGCTTTACTCTTTGCTATTTGGCAAGTAAGTAGATCAATATTTTTGACAATTTGGATGTCCCTCATATTCGTACTTTCTTGAATAAATATGAAGTGCGGGGCAGCGACAGGCTGAGGGATCTCATTTGTTTGGAGTTTTGGTTGGATTGGCAAATGAAATACAAACTGGACGAAATGGTTAGGCATTCCAAGTACTTCGTGAGCATTGACTTGGCCGCAGCCGTTAGTTAGCGTATCCTTTATATAGAATTCTAATTGATTCTTTGTGTCCGAGATTCTGTCAAATCCCTGATGGACATTCATGAAGTATCGTGCTACATTGTGCTTCGTTTGTACAATGGTTTGGTGCTTTTGCTCATTGCTGTGGTTTCCATGCAATAGTTATGTGATGGGCAGAAACAAATCAGTCTTTGTAAGTAGCATTTAGTATTCCATAAGGGGATCCAGTGGTGCAATCTGGGCAAGGTTTGTGGAGCATGATTTTTCAATGAAACAGATTAACGAGGTATATGTTTGTGTTGTCATCCAAACTGCGTCTCTTGTAGGGGATTTATCATAGGTCCATTTTGCACTGTCTCCTTACTTTTTATTCCGTTGCATGTCAGGGTTTGGGACCATTCAGTGCATGAGACCATTCAGTGGGATTCTCACAGTTCTGTCTATAATTTTCGTAGAAGAAACGGGGTTTTGCCTAGGGGCAATCGAACGCCACGAGGTTGGCTAATTTTGAGTAATGAATATGGTTCGCGTCACAATAGGGGCAGATCAAGGTTGGGGATTCTCCGTAAATTCTTATAAAATGTTTCCGACAGCGATTGAATCATCCTATTGCATCGGCAAGGTGGAGTTGTTTCGCAAACGTATTGGCATATATTAAAATTGTGTTGGGTATCGGCGTTCATATTCATTCGAAACATACAAAACATGATTTCAAAACCTTTTTAAAAATCTCGCTGGGGGGATAGTGCTTCTATCTCTTAAAAAGATTGAAAGTCTTGGCAAATTAGTTTGCGCTGAAGTCGTTCTAGATACCAGTTTAGGTGTCTGTTGTGTTTGGTTAAGAGGCTGAGGTGGAACATTGGATGTCGGGAGAAGTGTCCGAATGTGAGGTTAAAAAAATGGGGTACCGAGGCTTTCAACGGCACTATTTTGGGTAGGTCGCACTGGATTATGAGTTCGTGCAGGGAGTCGCGTATTGACGGAAGTTGGAAGTGTAGGTATCAGGGATAGAGGGTTAGGGGATTTCGTTTGGGGTGGGTTAAACGTAACAGGGTGGGTTGCTTGTTTCGGAACCAATATGGTGCCATGACGAGGTTTAAGCCTGTTTCTTGAACAAGTTCAGTTTTGCTAGTGCGAATATCCCTGATCCTAACGTTAGTAGTAAATGCACTGGCTCCCCACATATGTCTCCCCCGCGTTAGACCCTTCCCCTAAGACCACACCCCTCTCGGTAAAAAAAGTTCCTAAACTGCATGCAATGAGTGAAAATAAATTAAATGAAGTTTAATGTGACTTTCATAACTGACATTAAACATAAAAACTGTTTTGTATTAACTTTAGCCTAGATGTTCGCAAGTACAGTACTGGGCAAAAAAAACTATCTGAATAAAGGTACAGTGTCATAAGTCGTGGCCTTTCACTTCTGAAAGCTGTCCTAGTGTCCTACGTCACTTCCTTTCTAATCTTTTGAGGAGTGTCTTAACTTATTAGGTCACTGACTGCCTTTCTAACCTCTGAAGGAAAAGGAAATTCCCGCTTCATACAGGAAACCATGACAATATCTGCTAGTTCTGTCCGCTTGCAAGAAGTTGTGAAGAGTACAACAAGCAAGTATTGCATTCCTTGTGTTCTTCAATGAGCAGTTCGTCTCAGTTTTTAATATGCGCCACCGTGTTACAAGTATACCAAATGCGTTTTCAATTATTCTTCTGGCACGGGAAAGCCTGTGTATAAAAACTTCACTGTTTTTTGCACATTAGAATGGTAAAACTTACCTGTAATTGAATCTGCGCTGCTCCAATGTTAATTTGCCACCATACGGCTTCATCAAATTTGTCTTCAGTTTAAATGCATCATCCCCGATAATCATTTAAGGAACTACTACTGCCGTTCCAGGAAGCTCTGTAGGTTCCGGAACATCTAGAGCATCGCCAAGAAAAAGCTTCCCAAAGCTAGAGTTGGGGAAGACACTGCTCTCTCCCAGGCGACTCGGTGCTCCAACATCCACCATTAGGAAGCGGTAATCTGCGTCACATACCCCAAGGAGTACCATACTGTAAGCGAGCGAGCGCGCTCATTGAAAAACGAGCGATTTTCAACTCTACTTGTCGCTATGACATACCTTAAAACAACGTCATTTCTGTTGCCACAAGTTGAGCTCTGTTTTATGTTGGCATGCAGACTAGTCATCGAACTTCCTAACGTGGTTTCGTTCACATAGCAAAATAAAATTTAGAATATGTGTTTTAGTTAAATAGAGCAAAGTTTGACTGACGCACCAAAATGTATTATGCGTCGCTGTTTTTTTGATTCATCTTCACCAGTGTAGGCCTCAGCTAGTACTGGCTCAGGGGTTAATAGAAAAGTTGCAGTTCATTTCATAAGTTACAAACGTACGGTGGACAACGCTTGCACTTTGTAATGAGGGGGAAAGCGAGGAAAAATTTAAGCTGGAAAATCAATACGATTTGTACGTAGAAAAGTGCGCTGAACTTGCTCCATAAAACCTTTTCTTAAAAACCACGAGGTTCTATCAGCACTGGTTGTTTGTGCTAAATTAAGAATATCTCTTAATCGATCTCTTGAAAAGGAAAGATCGTGACTTCTTTATTTTATTCTTACATGAGAAGCGTTAGTTTTTTATCATCGTGGCAATTATAAGATTATGCCCACAAGAGCATGACCAAAGTATCACTTCATTGTTCGTTTCACGATTGACATAGCAAACCACACTCAATTGAAGCATAAATCCGGGTGCAGCTGTAAATGTTACGCAGCATCACGAATCATGCCACAAAAAGTGGTTTCATGAGGAACCCGGTTGGCATGCAAGCAATTAAGTAGCGTCCAACTTCACTGCAAACATTCATCCGAACTAGACAACTACTTACATGCAAAACCGAATACTAATTACTACTTACATGCAAACCAGAATACTACTTACTACTCACTTGCAAACCAGAAGCAATTTATAAGAGCGTAATGCTTACCACGCCTAAAGCCGTAAAATCTAAAGCTCGCAGTATTCACAGTTGTAAGATAAAGCATCTAGTTCCTCTTCTGAAAGACCTGCTTCTACTAAGCCCGGTACTCAAATTTCATGAAACCAGTTGGAACATGTGTCGCACTGAATCCATCGAGTCGCTGCAGGATCATTAGTTGTACTAATTATGTGGCACATGGCACAAAATTGAGGAACAGCGGCATCCAGAACTTCATTAGCGTCGTCTTCTTGGCTGGGGTATAAGTCACGTTTTGATCTCTGATATTTTTACGAGTGGAAAAGAAGCCTCTAACCTGGGATTTAACTACTGCATTGGGGGCTAAATAATGTGTTTTCTGGCCTCTAATGGTCGCTGATATCAGATCCTTAATAATATCCAAAAGCTGTTCCCTACTCAAGTTATCCTGAAGAATCTTACCTACATTGGAATAAAAGCCTAAAGCTTTTTCTAGGAAAGCGCTCGTACACTCCACCTTCTGTGGCAAAACAGCGTCCATTATGACACGCCCATGTCCCTCGCCGTGTTCTAGAGAAAGAATGCCCTTAACGTGGGAGCGTCTGTACTGGTCAGTTAAAGGTGGCAGAGTTTTGTGGATGTGCTTGCAGACCAACTTTTTGAACAAGTCGTCGCATTCGCACGAAAAATTGTCGCTACAGGTTCCGCACAATCCGCATCGTGTAAAGCAGTCAATGGATGTGCAAGGCTCCTCTGAAAATCTAACGACAGTAGAATGTCTCTCTGCGTGTGTGTCGCACTTCACACGGCAAGTGTTTTTATCTAAGACTGTTACGTAGTCGTCGGGAATTTTCCTGCAATCCTTGTGGCTCTCGTGAATCTTTCGCTTGCAGTTTGTCAATTTACCCCTAGTATAAAGTACCACTTGACCGAAAGATTTCTCCTTTGCAACTCTGTTTAAACACGCAACCAGGTCATCAATCCTCCTATTCGATTTACCCCCTAAATGGTATCGTTTAAGAATTCGGTGGTAAGACTCCGTCATATTAGTTCTTTAAAAGCACGTTTCCAAAATTGAAAGCTGCGAAAGTTGGAATGCGCTCGTCGTATTCGCGTAAGAAGTACCTGAGAAAAGCAGGGTGATTTTCTTGAACGTAAGTCAAGAACTGTGAATACTTCCTCTCGGACTCGCTCCATTCCCTAACACGAACTAGATGTCGCAGTGAGTGATAAATTTCTACCTGCTACGTTTGGTGATTTGGCCATACCCCTAAGCTTGTCCAGATTTTTTTTTGCAAGCCCTATCTACGTGCCACCGGCAGACTCTTCGTTGGGTGTGTTACACGTTAAATACCAATTTCCAGGCGTTCCAAAACTGATCCGCCATGTCACTCATGAATTCTTTCGTTTTTATATCTCCTACCCTTTCTTTGAGCTTCCTAAAGAAGTAAATGTATACTGCCGTATTTTCCCTATCGCTGATTAAAAAAGCTACAGGGTACCTTGTTCGGCTTTTATCGAGGACCATCAGAATAGTCAGAAGAAAACTTTACTGGTCCAGCTTGTAAGTACTATTTATTAGTACACACTCATTACAATACAATTCTAGAGCCCTGTGCTGACTTTCAAACATTATACCTAAAGCTAAGCTATTCTCTTTTAAGCCTGATTCTTGGTCTACAATCCCCTGGGGTTTGTAACAAATCACAGAATTGTACTCCTCTTTAGCCTGCTCTGCTACCCGGAGTCTTATACTTGTACTATCATCACTAGACTTCCTCTGAGGAGGCTGGTACTGCTGTGCTATATTGCGTACATCTTTCGGGGTGGACAAACTATCGATACAAATGTTTTCGCGATTCAAATCGCCTCTTACATGATTAACTATTTTATTTGGAGGGACGCCTAACTGAAAAAGTTTTCCTATACGCTCTCTCGTATCAGGGTGCATGCGAGTCCTGCCAGGTAACCTATCATGTTCAATATGAAAAAAGCAATATTCAACCGTAACAGTCCCTGTGTCTTTTGACACCCGTGCCTGTATAAAAGCTGGGCAGCACACGCCTGTGCCCAGAGACTTCTGCTGCTTGCAAGCTCGCAAGTCTTGACTAGAATTTGAATACACGTACGAGCGATTGCACGTATACCTATGAGTATCATATCCTGCATGTGTCCCTGTCCCTCTCCGTTTAGCAAAAGATACTATATCCTTTCTCTCAGTTTCAGCTTTCTATTGCTTGAAGCTTGGAAAAGCTGGTAAAATGCGTCTCTGCCTTCTTAAAGTCCTCTTTATGAACAAAACTAATATGTACGGTTAAACTAATCGAATATATTATGTAGAACATATTATGTATATGATGTATATTTGTTATTCTTGTCTGCAAGGAGCCATTCGTCTCATAGCAGACAAGTTCGGCTTCTATGAGTCGACAACGACAAGGCACGAGCCGTATCACGAGAGTTTAAGAGGAAATGTGGCTTTCCTGGCATAATTGGAGCCATATACGTGTACCCCCCATATGAAAAAGTTGCGGTTCACTATTGTGGTTCAACTTCTGTGACACCTCAGTTTTTTGCTAGTTAGGCGACTCCACGCGGTTGGGAAGCCCACAATTCAGTAGTATTGGTTTTTTCCACCCATGCGCAGGCCTCCCACGCGAATCCAGTGGTGAGCGAGCAGACCTTGAGCCCCTGTCCCTATCACCCTTGCGCGAGGGATGAGGGTTCAGGTTTCACCCATATGGTGGTCTCCATGGAGGTACGACGTCCACCCTCGCGCAACCACACCTCGCGCAAGGGTTGAGGGATCATGTTTCACCCATATGGTATTGTAACGATCCACCCTTGCGCATCCCCAAACTTTCCCACAACCCAGATGGTTTTGTAATATGATACTCCTACCCACGTTACGTAAGATACCCATGCGCACCCCCTTGGGAAACGAGCTATTTTTTTTATCTCATGTAGCGTCTCTAGTCATATGGTTAAGTCATTTGATACTCTAAGCAGATGTTGTAGTATAGGCTGGATAGTATAAATGCTCGTTCCGTTGCTGGTTCAGTATCAGTCTACTCGTCCTCCAAGATTCTTTAAGCATGGCTACCCCCCGAGACGTATCTTTAGTTGCAAATCGTAACGGTGCTGGCTACGCAGTGGAGGAACCAAAACAGTTCAAGAGACCTGCCAACCCAACCTTTGATGTGGGAACGCAAAAATATGGTAGACCCCATGTCAGTCGTCAATTTGCCAACTCCTTTGAAGATTCTGTGGGAAGAGTTCCAAACTCGACAACTACTTCGGAATGTGCTCCGAATCAACGGAATCAGAGTTGGTACACACCTGATGATCCCAATTGTTATCGTCCGTGTAAAATTTGGGCTACTGGAAAGTGGTACGTAACCCTTTCGTACCCATCAACACGTTGGATTGTTGGTATTCGTACGTACAACGAGTTGGGTGAAGCCACCACTTACGGAGCGACATACGGATTTCCAAGAGATATTCTTCCGGCTATCATAAGAGCGCTGAAAGAAATGGCGGTCTACATGGCAAACGATGACATGCAAGATGCCTATGCGATCGCGTGTAATGATGAAGAAGAGAGCGGTGTGAAGAAAGCTCAAGAATTAGAAGAGGGTGAAATTTTGGACATGTGTCCTATGAAAAGAGACAAGTTGGCCAATCGACTCCAACCCGTTAATAATACTCGTTGGTAATTGATTTCGTGTTGAACAATGAGTTTAATACAAACAACTTTTAGAATCTAAATCATAATGTGTATTTTCTTTTACATTTCATCATACATGATTCTACAGGTTAGATTAGAGTCACACGTGGCGGATTATATAAAAGACATCATGTCAACTACCCGAAGTAGAAACCTGTCAGAATTGAGAGTGTTTGGACGCGCCCTTCGCGATGTCAACATGTCTCCGGGTCTTATTCTGAAAACTTCGGTGCGAAACGTGCTCAAAACTGAAACAAGAAGGATTGAACACTATGCCCTCTCCCAGAAAGACACGTTCTGCTATATCTAACCGACAAAAAGGAGCTGGCACACTGAAAACCACCAAATGGTGAAGTTTTTACCCCTAAAATGCAACTAACAAGGGAAGATTGGGAGCGATTGTACACTGACCCCCAATCCCAGGGATCGTTAGGTGGATTACAGCGACTGGTCCGATATGCCAAAGAAAAATATCCTCAAGCGACCAACGCGAACATTGCTGCAGCACGTGAAGCACTCAGCCATCTCAACAGTTATACTTTGCACCGTAATAACCCCCGACGTTTCCCGCGTCGTTATGTAAAGACCTATTTTGTGCACGATCTTTGGCAGGCGGATTTGGTAGACGATGGCGTCAAGCGAACGATGGCGTCAAGCGAACGATGGAATGACTTTTGTTCACTATTATCGATGTCCACAGTCGATATTTGTGGGTTTATCCTATACGAAACAAGACTGGTCCTACTGTGCTAACAGCGTTTCAGCAACATATCGCCAAAACTGGTCTAAAACCCAAACTTCTCAATACAGACCAAGGACAAGAGTTTCTTAACCTTAACTTCCAAGCCTATCTGAAGGAGCAAGGGATCCATTTTTACGTGACTCGAACGCAAGAGACCAAAGTACCAGTGGTGGAACGCGTTCACCGCACGTTAATGAAACGCGTGGCGCGTTACATGACTGAACATAATACGGAAAGATTCATCAGTGTGTTGTCTCAATTAGTAGACAGCTACAATCGCAGTTTTCATAGCACGATTGGACGCGCCCGTATTGAAGTTACTCCAGAAAATGAAGCCGAAGTGGCAGCTCATATACAGAAAAAAGTGGTTTTTCCACAAAAAGTTATATTAGATTTCAGAAGGGCGATTTTGTACGCATAAAGAACGATGTCAAACCCATGTTCAATAAAGGTTATATGAAATCTTCAAAATTGACACTGTAAAGAACACCAAACCTGTAACTTACCAGTTGATTGATTTGCAAGACGAGTCTGTTATTGGCCAGTTTTATGCTATAGAATTAACGAAAGTAGCCCCACCCAATTTGAAAACTTTGTACCCTATTGATCGAGTCTTAAACAACGACGCGCTGGTAAGGGAGAAACCGAGTATTATATAGCTTGGAAGGGTTGGCCTTCTGAGTTTAATACGTGGGTGAAAGCCTCCGAGTTGACACCTCACTGGCGCGAGTTTGTAAAAAAAGACGCGCATTCCCAAGCAGAAAAATTTGTACACTAACCGTTTACGTCCTCGCAAAAATGAATCGTGATGAGCAATACATTGTCCTATCTTCCAATGCATCTTTGACGAATTTTCCTGATAATACTATAACCAGTTATCGAACCTTGTTGCGCGAGCCGATCCGGGTGGCAAGCGATAATTACGAAGTGGCTCTCACCGAGCTCATTTTCGTAAATTCGATCCATACATTGACGGATAGTGATATGGAGATGACTGTTCGGATCCGCAAACCTGAAAAAGATGTTCAAAAGCAACTTGTTTTAAAAACTAGCATGGACGTTTACGATAAATTAGAAAATTTGGTTGTCGACCTCAATAAAACTCTAGCAACTCTTTATAAGACAAATTCCAAAATTAAATTGGTAAAATGGCAGTATTCCACTGGCAAGAAAAACAGTGTCAGTCTACAGCTCGATCCCAACATATCGGAAAATGATGAATTTGAGCTGGTTATTTCCCCTCGCTTACAAGCCATTTTGGGTTTCGCCGACAATACCGTGTTCATCCTCAACAAACAAATCACAAATATCGTAGGGAGCTTCTTACCGGAATTAAAGTGGGGAAACCATACACTTTACGTTTATTGTGATATTGTACGCTCGAGTCTGGTTGCTGACAGCAGCGCTCCTATGTTACGTGTCGTTCCAGTTTCACCCCACTGGAAAGATGGAGAAACCGTCTCTTTAGAGTTTAACCACAATTACTATTTTCCTCTGAGTCGAGGCTACTTGGACACGGTTCACATCTATTTAAAGACCAGTACGGGTCATCCTGTGTTATTCCTGTCCGGAACAGTGACAGCAGTGTTACACTTGAGGAAAAATTGGCGTGATGGACCCCTATAACGAATGTCTCTCGGTTGACTGCTTTCAGAAGGCGTTAGATCCTCAACAGCGTGGGAACGGCGAAGTTTGGCTGGTTTATGATCGAGGAGCGTATCGCCAGCGTAGTTACGGTTTCTTTTCCCGCTACATGATCCCCCTATTTAAAAGAGCTGTCGTTCCAACTTTAAAACATTTGGCTCATAACGTAACCTCTGACGTTTTGACTGGCAAGAAAATAAAAGATACTCTGAAGACACGTGGATTGGAAAGTTTGAAAGAAATGGGTCAACACTTATTGAATCCCTCCCAGAATGGTCACGTTTTTGTACAGTTTTTAAACAAGAAGCCTATTACTCCTCAGCTCAGTATCAATTTACCTGTTGTTGCAAAAACATCTCTTGTACGCCGTCGTCGCCCTTCCTCGAAGAAAAAGAAGAAGAAAATTGTTCGTGCTGTCAAAGCTGTAGCACCCTACCAGTCTGGGAGTGGAAGAAAAAGGAAAGCTACTCCCCTTAAGAAGAAAATCCAACTCAAAAACAAAAAACGAAAAATTTGTCGTAAACGCGTTCCAGATATTTTCGGTTAAACCACGGATATGATGCAACAAGAGAGCACTCCGTCCATGTCTAGTCGACTGGATTTGCTAACTATGCTTCCAACCCAAGCAGCCATTCTTCAATCCAAAGACATCATCATACAAAGTAGGAACTCTACACTCGATAATGATGGCCCCATTGAATTTACTTTTTCTACCCACTCTAACCAGTTTCTGGATTTTGAACGTGTTCA
Organism: Triops cancriformis; assembly: GCA_020615345.1. NCBI lineage: Eukaryota > Metazoa > Arthropoda > Branchiopoda > Notostraca > Triopsidae > Triops > Triops cancriformis. Next base: position 17,654 of record JAHZNP010001477.1, read on the forward strand.
ACTGTATATCCAATTCAAAGTAGTAAAAGAGGATGGTTCTGTGCTTGTTAAAGACACAGATCAAGTAGCTCCGACGAACCTGTTGTTGCATTCACTGTTTAGTCAAGTCGCCCTATACCTAAACGATACTTTGGTCACGGGAACAGGACAAAACTATGGTTACAAAAGCTTTTTAAACAATCTGTTTCGACACGGTGGAGAGTACCACAAATCTATGGGAACGAGTATGCTTTATTACAAAGACAACGAGCCGGGATTATTAACCCCCACCAATCCTGCACCCAAATCTTTGGAGAATTACATTCGGGAAAACAAAATGGTTGAGCTTATGGGACCTTTGAATGTGGACATTTTCCAAACTTCTCGAGTTTTGCTGCCCGACGTAAATTGTCTCTTGCGTCTTCATCGTCAGCCAAACGAGTTCCTCCTCAATTATAAAGCAAAAGACAATATGGATAAGCGAAAATATAAGTTGCAAATAGAAAAAGCTCAACTGATCTTGCGAATTCACGGTGCTCGTCAAGAATACCGCACTGCTCTACAACGATCTTTAATGGCTGGACATCCTGCTAAATACCCCTTTCTAAAAACTGAAGTGCGTTCTTTTACTATTCCCCCTGGCACCATGCAAAAAACCATAGAAGACACCTACCTGCGCCGCGTTCCACGCCGTCTCGTCATCGGGTTCTTACCCACTACTACATTTCTAGGAGATTTTCACGCCAATCCTTACAATTTTGAACATAATGACGTGTCGTCCGTTTCTGTATCGCTAAACAACGAGGAAGTACTATTTCCCGGTATAACTGTCAGTGAAGATGAATACTTAATGGGTTATTATTCGCTTCTGGACTGTTATAATGATACTATGCGTGAAGCTATCTTATGTGTGTTTTCCATTGTTCCGCCACACAGAAGTCAGTTATTGTTTGTCTCTCCTGTCTCTATCGCACTTTTTGTGTACTTCTGCGTTTAACTTTCTTGAGCGTTTTGCTATGAGCAATTGCGGCAACTCTTTACTACCTACTTCCACGCGCTATTGTCTTTCGTAAGTACTATTCTTTGCTTCGTTCGCATTAGGTGATTCCTCTATCGTACTTATCGTTAGATAATGGCAAAACGGAGACGCGGTATATGTTTTGAGTTTACGCGAAGGAAGAGATTGCGTGATCGACTGCGAACTCAAAGATCTAACCACAATCTATTACTTGCGAATGAGAAAGAGCATGTTCCTGTTGTTGGTGTTGAACCTTGTCGCGCAAGACATACAAACTCAACATCACCATTACGTTTATCGTACAGCGATAATAGGAAGCAAAGTAACGATAGTGGTGGGGAGAATGCAAACCAGTTTAGTTATGTTGAAGACGGTAAATCTATAGGAAGCCAACTAGACTCTGCGTCTCGGAAATATTGCAACCGTTCTGAGTCGGACAACGCCTATGATGAGCTCCGTACGCAATTTAGTTACGTTCGAGCCTATATGCCTATGGCGAGCACAGATGGCACTGCGTCTCGCTCAAATCGGGCAACACATTCACCACATGCAGGCACAGATATCTACTGTGGAACTTTCGATATACCAGGCACAGGAGATAGCTATGCTTTTTGCAGGGCTAAATTAATAGAGGAAATATTAGGTTTTAACCACTTGGGAGCGCTGTAGGTGCTTGTTGATTGTTGACATTTGTTTTGGTACGAGTAAGCAAGACCTGTTAGTTTAGTGA